>VZTY01013944.1:541671-596253 GCA_013400935.1 Turnix velox
CCCGCCTCCCGAGGGCAGCGGTGCCGAGCTAGCCCCGCCGCCGCCGGGGGGGGTACCGCGGACAGCAGCAGGCGGAGGCGGGCACAGGCCGCCCGCCCCGGGGCTGGAGGCTGAAGCGGGCAGAGGTAGCTTCGGCTCTTCCCAAGGAGGAGGTGGCGGCGGCGGGGACTGCAGGTTGGTGCCGCTCCGCTGGCGAGACGCGGATGCCGAGGAAAGGCGGGCGACGGAGACTGCCCGCGCCGTACCGGTCCCCTCAGCGGCCGGGGCAGCGCCCCCCGCCTCGGCTCTCCTGCCGGTGGCGGCGGCTCGGCCGGGTGCCCCTCTGGGAAGGCCCCATCCCGCTAAACCTCCTTTCTTCCCCCACCAACTCGCTGCGGCGGCAGCGGCGACAAGAGGAGCTCGGCTTGGTCCGGCGGCCGCTCTAAGGGTGCCGCCGGCGAGCTCAGCCCTTTGTGCGGCGGCGGACAGAGAAGGGGGGGGTCAGCGCGGCCGGGCCCGGCGGCGGGGGGTCCCCGGAGCGGGAGGGGGGGTGTGTGATGGCGGCGGCGCAGGAAAGGGCACAATGGTCCCGCCGTCGGGGCCGGGCCCCGGCTGAAATCCGTCCTCCTGGGTTGAAGTGGACGCTGTCCCTGGGGGGGGGAGCCGCAGGCTGGCGGTGGTTCGGTACCGGGAGTGTGTCAGTTGGGCGCTCCGCCGAGCCTATGAGGATAAAAGTGGAAGAGTGGTTTAAAACAAAGGGAAAACAAAGAACCCAGCGGAAAATAGAGGGAGAGAGCGTTTGGGAAGAGGCAGGCTGTACCTGGGTGCAGGGCATGTGGGTGCAACATGGAGAAGAGCAAACCCTATTGATCTGAGAGCGGCAGCCGAACGGGATGCTGTTGTGCCTGGATTCTGCTCAGAGGATGCTGATGCGTTTAATAAACTGATGTGTTTAGCAAGGCTGCTGCATAACATAATGTGTAGGCGCCTATATAAGTGAGGCCATTGATTATCCCTTATTGCTTTGAATACACTGCAAATTAAGGGAACTTCTGCGCTGAAGCTGTTACCTACTTGATGCCTTGCTGAGATGATCTTGTGCTACAATATTTTTTCCTCTTTGAACCTTCCTCTCACCTCCTTGATTCGGTGGAGACCAGGCATGGAAGTGCAAAGTGACAGAGTTTGTAGTAATCTTGCTGCTCCTACTTCAAAGTAATAATGATCTTGTTAGCTCATCGTGTTATCAAACTCATTAATTTCAAGTAGACAGTAAACTTCAGGGTCTTTCCTGCTCTAACGGAAATAGGCTAGAGTCCAAGATTGCCTCTTTGCTATCAGTGTATTGCTGATACATGCAAGCATGTTTTAGGAGTAAGGCAGTGAGCTCTCCACTTCTCTTGGCACTGTTTCTTTCATAAGGATACTCTTCAGTTGAGGGTCTTTGAATGAACTATGGGTTGGTTGGGTGAAGTCCAACATAATCACAGATAGGTATGTGTACTTAAGTTTTTTTCCCCTAAGCTTGATTCTGCAAGCAGTAAAGACTGCACAGTTTCCATTCATTTCCTTTAAAGGCTGCAGCTGTATACAAGATGATTTAAACATAAATGTTCTGATCATTCCTATAACTTTCACAGAAGCTTTTGCATTTGGTTCCCCTTTGTGCATGCTGATTTTCTTCATGACTACCTTTACGGAATTTTCATTATTAAAATTATGTGCATTACATTCAGTACCTTTTTTCAACCTTTTTGAAGAGCAACCTTACGTACTCTAAGAAAGTCTCATCCATTCTCTCTTAATTCCCACCTTCACCTCTCCACCCCTACACATGGACTTAATTGGAGAAAGCAGGACAGAGAACAGTTGATCTCCAAATATAGCTTGAATTCAACAAGCACACATAGGAAAAACACCTGACCAGACTGTCCCCATTGAGCATGCTTAAAAT
This sequence comes from Turnix velox, assembly GCA_013400935.1. Classification (NCBI taxonomy): domain Eukaryota; kingdom Metazoa; phylum Chordata; class Aves; order Charadriiformes; family Turnicidae; genus Turnix; species Turnix velox. The sequence continues at coordinate 543,605 of VZTY01013944.1, forward strand.
GGCAGGACCACTTATCAAAGTTTGTGTTGCACTTTTAACAATACATTACAGTTGAAGGCACCTGAATTGTACCTGACAAGGGCTGAAATCAGAGTGAGCTTTGGTTGAGGTAATGCTGGAGACAAGTAAGAATGCTGCTTCCTCTTCCCAGAGTGATTTCTTTTATATATGAAGAGACATATTAACAAATTGGACAAAATTTCACTTAAATTTACAGAGAATTCTCTAGCACAAAGTGTATGTACTTTTCTCAGCCAGAGCCAAAGCTTCCTGCCCTGTGTTAATCTTCTTATAAAATGAATCTCTTGCTTAGTGCTGTGCTAGCTTCATTTTTATTTTTTTTAATTTCTGCCTCTGCTTGCAGAATGATGCATTGTTTTCAGATCCTAAATGGTGTTTTGTTTACTTTCAAACTATGACAGAATAATTGTATTTGGGGCTTACATTTTATGGGGAACTGGTGTGGATAAAATATTGCTGTTGAATATAATGAGTTTATCTATACTAAACTTGTGTAACCAGAAATTATGGTGGATTGTTTCTTTGCTTTATGCAAATGCAAAAAAAAAAGCAACAAACACACACACACAAAAGGTTACATTCAGTCATGTTTCTTTGGCTTTTGAGAATGAAATTCACGATAGGAATGGCCAAGATACTGATAAAGATAATTATCATCTGTAATAGCTAAAAATGCTCTGTTCTTTCAGTGGTACATTTTTTAAAGTGTTAATACTGAGCATTGGTGCATGCATATTAGTCTGTAGTCAGTGCCTGAACAAAGCACAGGTGACTAGGCAATTAGTACCTTGAGCATTACAAGATGAAGAACAAAAGAAATGACAAAAAGAAAAGGAAACACAAAATTTTGTTGTACCTCAGGCTGTTTCGCCACCTTCTGGTGTGGAGCTTCTGGATAAGGGTTCTTTGTCTGTGCTTGGTAACAGCAGAGAACTTTTGCTTCTGAGTAGTTCTTAGTAAGTAATTGTCTTGGTTTCAGCTGGGGTAGTTAATTTTCTTTGTAGTGTTTGCTGTGTTTCAGATTGGGTGTGAAAGGAAGTCAATAATATATACTGTTTTAGTTGTTGTTAAGTGTTCAAAGACTTACTTTCTGTGTCACACAGAAGGTGGGAAGGAGCATAGAACAGCTTAATAGTCAATGGAATATCCCCTACCACAGACATAATTCCATTATATAAATGGGGGTGGGAATCCACAATCACTGCTTGGGATGGGCTGAGAAACCAATTCATCAGGCAGCAAGAGCGACTTGTGTTCTGCTCCTTTATCCTGTATATTCTTTTACCGTTATTGTTACTTTCCTTTTTCTGTTTTTGTTATATCATATTACCTTTATCTCAACCTATGAGGCTTTTTTATTTTCCTTTCTCCTCCTTTTCTCTCTCCCTACCCTTCTTGGTGGAAGGGGGAGAACTCTGCAAGCAGCTGTGTGGTCATAGCTGCTGTCTGAGGTTAAATCATGACAGCAAGTGATACCATCCTTTTAAGTGAAACTAAAAGGAAGAGAATGGAGTGGCAATAGAAGGCATTATATTAATTTTTTGCTTACCTGGGGTATTAACCAACATAATATGACAGAAAGAAACACTCATCTCAATGTCTCTGCTGCATGCCTGGTGAAGATACTCTTAAATGTGTTACATGAAAATCAGTTTGCCATCTGATGCATGATTGTGTCAGAATTCCAGAAGTGAGTCAGCACCTGAGTTGGGGACTAATTATTGCTAGAAAAAAATCTGAGTCTGGACATGTTTAGAAATGTGTAAAACATGAGAGCAATGAGAAGCTGGGCACTTAAAGCTGTGGCACATGAGTCAAAGGAAAAATGAAAGAAATGCTTGTCCTAGACCAATCTAGAAGGGCCACCTTTGGATCCTGTCCTTCACCACAGCACCTCCTTCTGCTGTGTCTTTATCTGTAGCTGTCTGACCTTGCTTGTGTAGGATGGACAACTTAAATGTGCGGTTCAGTAGATGGGACATTCATCTTGGGAAGCAAGAGGCTTGGGTTCTTCTCCAAGTGAGTATTCAGTGCTGTAAAATGGAACTGAGAGCTACAGGAACTCTCTTTCTGACTGTTGGTGTCTGTGCCAGGGATGCCCTGGTGCATTACCAAGTGAGTGCTGGCTGGAGGTTATGGTAACTTCTAGGGAAAAGGAAGGGAAAGCTTCATTGAAACAACATACATCTCGAACTACATGAGGATGCTGCCCATCAGACTGATGGGCAAAGAAGCTGATCAGTCTCAGCTTTCTGCTTCTCACCTGTGAGAGGGTTTTGTAGTATAGTTTTGGCACCCTTAACTTTGCAGTGAAGTTGTTGATCTCTCTGTGGTGTAGATCCAGGGAAAGCTGGGATTGATGGTACATCTCCTTCCTGGGCAATGCTAAATCAACCCTGCTGCTCATGTTGTTTCTCTGCTGTTCTCATGTGTTACTTCTTTTGTGTATTTTGCAGGGAGAACTGCTTCCCCTGGGAATTGGGGAACTTGGGACCTTGGCTCTCTGAGGATTGCTGCTGCATTTTTTGTGCACTCTTAGGTGCCAGTTCCTCATTAGCAAGCTGGGATGAAATAAGAAACTTTCTGTCACAACTTGTATGGGAAATGAAAGCTGGTATACTGGCTAGTCCTAATACAGTTATTTATCATGCAGTAGTATCAATAGCGTGGTGTTTGCTTTCCAGACAAAAGATGTGGTTGGTGTCACAAAGAGTTTAAAGATCCTTTGAAGCTTTGTGTAGTGGAAAGGGTAGTTCTCTCAGCCAGATCAGTCTTTGCCCCAGCTACAGCCTTGTTGCCTAATTGTGATTACTGCTGTAGTTTGAGACTGCTCAGAAAAGTGCTCGTCCTTGAATTAGGTGCTGGGCTCCCTATGTTTTATTAAAATTAAAGGGCATACGCATTCCTTACATATTTGGGGTGAAATGTTTGATATTTTCCTTACAGGAGAGGTGAATCTGGTTGTGTAGTGAAACATTTTGGAATCCAGCACCTTCTGTGTGTTTATGTATTTGTGGTAAAAACCTATTTAAAACCTTTCCAGTGTGTCTGCATCAGAGTTGGGTTCTGCAATAATCAGGTTTAAAGACTATGACATTGCTTTTTTTCTGCGTGTGGCACCTCTTCTCCACTCAGACTTTCTTGTTTCCTGTAAAGGCAGTTGGATTCTAGTGAAATTTATCTGTTCTTTTTTTCCCTGTTGTTGTTCTCATGTACGTGCATTACCATTACTTAGGTAATTATAGTGTATTTGTTAGGAGCCCTGACAGCCTAAACTGAGTTCTTTGTCAAAATGCAATGTTTCCCTTAATTAAGAAAGACTTGGAAACAGCACCAGAATCTATTAATTAAATAGTCAAAGTTGATATCTACTTAGGTTATATTAGCAAGCAGACAAAAATACATTTCTGACTAAAGTGCTGCTTTGAGTAAATGAGCTCCTGGAGGCTTTCTTTGTGGGGAAAAATAATATATTGATGCTGCAACTGTCACACATGCATGGTCGTGCAAAATTCATGTGAGATCTTTCCAAGTTCTATGGTACTCAGAACAATAGCACTATTTCTTCTTCAGAGCTCTTCAGAGATGTTAAATAATCCTTGTGACAACCCTATGAAATGAGTATTGTAGTAATTTTTTATGGATGGCAAAACAATTAATGGGCATTGTCTCCAGCTGTACTGTGAAAGCAGGATTTTTTCAAAGTGCTCCGGGCTTGGCCTGCTGCTTATACTTGTGGTAGTGTGAATGCAGGATGTATGAGCTTGTCTTTCTGTCTCTTGTCCCTGTTGTGTCTGTGCCCATGTAAATGTTTTTTGCAGATGCAGTGGTTGTCAGCTTGCAGGTGTGTACTTCAGGCTGGACCTCTATTCATCATAGAGGATGAATTTAGCTTGTTGTAAATTATTCTGCCCCATGATAGCGACATCACTTCTTGGAAGAGGGATGATCAGGGCTGGCATCTGTAAAATTTGTCTGTGGCTTCAGAGTACAAGTCTGCTCATTTGTGGGATAAGGCTCTGGTGGTACTCTTCTCACAGGGCTCTTAGCAGGCTGGGCTTGCTCAGAGTTACACGTTGCCTTGAGGTTGGTCTTCTAACTCACTTTGATGAGTTAAAAAGGCTTCAGATCCAGCTGTTATGCCTACTACGAGAACACTGGCAGCATCTACAAGCTGAAAGAGGTATGGATAACCAGGATGTGTATTTCTATTTGTGTCAGACCAGCGTCACAGCATTTCTGCATAGCCTGGCTTTGGTTGCTGAGATGTGCGTGTCTCCTCTTCTCTTCCACCAGCTCTGCCTGAAGCCCTTCCAGGAGTTATAAATGCCACAGCAGATGGCTTGGGGAGGCAGTGTCTGTAATTACTGTTGCAAGATTTGCCTGAGCTTGACTCTGTACAAAGAATGCTTTTTTCCCTGGAGATTTGAAGTTGTTGGTACTTCAAATGCAGATTTGGTCTTTTCAGAGAAATGCAACAGTGGAAAAGAATGAGTTATGTGCTGGTTCATAAACAGCCTGTCTTTCCACTTAACATAATTCATATGGTGGTTTAGTGTTACCAATTTTCGGTTTTCTCCTGCTGGGTTAGCTCACAGTTTTCTGGTAGTGATATAGGCTGTGTTGCTTATGGATCCAGATTTTCATAGAGGCTCACGCGCTGGTGAATAACACAGCTATAATCAGTTTATATGTTAAAGGTAGATTTTAAAACTCATTAGCCTGACTGGTAGCATCCAATCAGGCTTCAGTGAGAAATGCTGTTCCTCCTCCCAGCTGAGAGAGGTGTGTGGCTCTACTCCCAGTTGCAGTTGGGACTAGCAGACTGATCCAGTGGTGTGCTGCACACTGTGCACCTTTTCTGAGGGCCCTTCTTTCTAAATACCTTTCTGTAGTCTTGGACTCCCTACCAGCATGTCTGAGCTGTACTGCTTTTCTTGTATCCATCCATCTGGTGCCTGTGGCCCTTAGGTTATTAGGCATATAGCCAGCTTCTGCTTTATGTTTGAGCTGTGAAAGGGCTGAAACCAAAGGGAAAGGAAGGGTGTTGTTTCTTCAAGTAGGTGAAGATGTTATGGCTGAAACCACACAGGCCTTTGTAGTTTTTCCTTCTAGTGGTCGTTGCAGAGGGTGATGCATCTGGTTTCTCAGACAGCTTCTTGGGGTTACTTACAGTACACAGAGTTGAATCATAGAATCATAGAATAGTTTGGGTTGGAAAGGACCTTAAAGATCATCGAGTTCCAACCCCCCTGCCATAGTTAGGGTCACCTCCCCACTAGGTCACCCCTAGATCTTGAAGTCTTCTTCCCTGAGACTGTGAGGCTCTCATCTCTATTTTAAGGATTTTTCTTTTAATAAATTCACTTTATCTGTAGAGTACTTTAAGCTAAAATTATAGGCAGCAGTGGGATTTTGGGTCAGATTCCAGATCCTTACAGATTTCACCCCCTGTTTCCAGTGAAATAGCCTTTTCACTGGGATTGTGGGATCAAGGTTGCTCTTCATGTTTTGAAGTTTTCATGTTCTCTTGGCCAAAGAAATGTTGCTTTCCTGGCCACCCCTCTGCCACCTTTCCTTCAAGGATCACAGTGCCATGCCTTTTAGCAGTCAGTGTTTACTCTGTTTTAACCTCTCAAGCTGAATTGATTTTGTTGGTTGAAACTGAACTGGCTACCTTGACTTTTCAGTTGTGTTTTTCCCCAGTGTCTTTCTATGATGGTATGGGAGCTATTGCTGCCAAACATTGCTGGATTCCTTTCAAGCTTTTTCTGCCCAAATTCATTGGAAAACACTAGGTGCACTAGGAGCCCCTTCCCTCTGGTTACTCTGGAAGGACTGAGTTTGCATTCATTTCCTGGAACTAGTAGTAGGTCTTAAGCTGAGCTCTGAAGGCTACTGAAGGCTGTTGAAGGCACTACTTCCTTGGGAAGTGTCTAGGCTGTAAATTGATAGATACTGAGATGTTTGTATGCAATAGGGTTGCAATGTTCTTGCCCTGGTCCTCTATTCTTCCCTGGCCATCATTTGCTGGCCACTGCTGGCCATGTCTCATGGGACTGAGTGGACCTTGGCTCTGGCCTGATACAGATGTACTTATTTGATGCCTGCTCAGCCCTTAGAAAAAGCACTCAGAGGTGCATTTGACATTAAAACTTTGGTTAAAAATGGCATTAGTTCAGCTTGCTTGTTTCAGCTGTACCCATGGCTGTGAACTGAAGAGCAAATTTTGTGTGAAAGTTTTGGAGNTTGACATTTGGTTAAAAATGGCATTAGTTCAGCTTGCTTGTTTCAGCTGTACCCATGGCTGTGAACTGAAGAGCAAATTTTGTGTGAAAGGTTTGGAGCATAGTCTTAGAATGAATTTGTGTCCATTAGATATGTCTGTGCTTATGCAATTATATGTGGGCAGCTATCAAGTTTTGCTCAATGCAGCTGTACAGAGGCCCTTTCTATGGTACTTTCCTTGTTTGAATTTATAAGTTGCTAGCTAAAGCCTATCAATAAATAAGCTTTTCTGACTGAAAAGCTTCATTTTGGTCTGTGTGCTATAGGATTTTTACAGTCAACTGCTGAAGTAGTATATGCTTTTCAGTAGCAAGATTATGCTAGAAATAGGGAGCTGATTGAAGAGGTGGTGATATTAAAGGAAATTTTATGTATTAGCTTGCAAAGTAGGATATGTAGCTTTAAAATATCCAAACCTATCATTACCTTTACTAGAAAAAAACAAAGTTTCCTTGTTTAGCTGTTCACCTGATGAACTGGCTTTCATAGCATCCTTTTGATCATGGTTCATAATAAATGTCAGATAGACAGTGTTCATCATCACTTAAATAACAGGACCCACTGTATGCAACCAACTATGAGCCTTACCTCTTTCAAGTAGTGTGCTGTACCTTTCTCCACAGAAAGGAAAATTATGTTATCTTTTCCCTTCTTTTTATCTTTTATTATTTTTTCCTGTCAGTATTTTAATGTCCTAAACCTTTAATATTTTCTATAAATGCAGGGATCTCAGCATTTGTCAAGCATCCATGGTCCTTGACAAATTAGTTGTTTGAAGATTGACACTTTGGGTATCTTTCAAGGTATTTCAGGTGGAAAGGCATTACTTCTCATGCATCTGCACTAATTCTTCCAACACCAATTCAAAAGCTGTCTTGATGAATCCCGACAGAAGGTGTGAACTACCAGGAAGGGTTATCTATGGAGAACTTGGTTTGCTGGGCTTGAGAAAGGTAGAAGGTTTTTCTATGAGGGAAACAGGTAGAAGCTTTGCTGCATTTGGTGCTGCATTAGCACTTCACACCTGCTGCTTGGTCCTGTCTTCCTTTTTGCTCCTGTGCTTTCCAGTTGGATTACTGTGCCTCATGTAAACCAGATAAAAGAGCATATGTCAGACCATTTTCNTCTGTGAAAAAAGTACATCCATTGAGGACATGATGGGGTTTATGATGTCTGTGAAGACTTATTTTTCAGTGAAGCAATATCCAAAAATAATGTACGTTTTAATAAGGGCTTCCTTAGTTGATTTTTTAAAATAAAACTTTGCCTAAATGGCTTTTTTAATTGAATATTTAAGCAAGTTGAAAGCAGGCATTTTAGTGTCTGTCTTTAATTTGTACTGCTACGTGCTTTAGCATAATTATTTTTTAATGTCCTTTCTAAAAGTATGGTGCCCTCATCCTCCTGACCTTCATCCTTCAAGAAAAAGTGGATTTAATCTGCTTTGTCTGTGTGCTGTATTGCTGCTCTGTGACAAGGAGGCTTGTGGGGGTGAGCTGGAAAAAAAAAAATTGCTGGCTTTTAAAGTGATGGGTTCAGGCCAACAAGTGCTGTGGTGTTTGTAACCTTCCTTTCTGAAGCTCATGACTTCTGTTATAAATACAAACTTTGCAGCATTACACGGATGCTTTGGTTTTTTTGGGTGACCTAAAATAACACACTCAGAGCTTTCTTTTTGGTAGGCTTTTTCCTCTCATCAAGCAGGCCTGTCCTGTTGGTGTTGATTTGCTTTAACTTTCCGTAGATTTTGGTCCCTAAAGAGGGAACTGAATAATATTCTTGTGTATTCAGCTTGTTGTCTGATCTGGCATGGGAAGGAATGGAATAACAGAGTACTCCTGGGTGGAAGCATTTCATCACAGGGTAAAGAAAACTGGCTGGTTAGCTTCTATCTAGCTGACTCCTTCTTCCTCCACAATGCAGTAGGTGTATCAACACTGAAAAAAAGGTTGGCAGAATCTTTTCTAGTGGGATTGCAATTTAGTCTGGAAGGGAGGAGTCTGTTTGGTGGTACTCTTAATCCCTCTCCTTGAATGAGATCAACCACAACTGCCTCAGTTTTGGTGATATCATTGCCCATGTTCATTTGTGCCACAGTACTTATACTGGAGTCTCTTTTTTATTGCTATTCATTAACACAGTTAAGTTGGCATAACATCTAAGGGGGAGAAAAAGCCCCAGGCTTGCCTGTGTTCCTACCAAGTACCTGGTTTGATATTAACCAAAAATGTAATGCTTCCACTTACTAGTTTGGAAACTTAAGTGTGAGTCAGTCTTACGTGGCTGCAAAATAATCCCAAACCCTCCTCTTCTCCTTCACCCCAAAAGAAAAAAACCAAGCACACTAGATGGGGGTACACACATGCTTCTGTGAAATGATTCTCTGCAGCATGAGCTGGACTGTGGCATGCAAATGAAGCCATTGCCTTTTAAGAAACATCTTTTCCCATGGATAAAACTGTGTGAAAAAAATCACAGGCATGTCTTGTAAACATTACCAAAAAGAAGGTTTACAGAATGAAGCTTATTCTACACAGAGAACACCTGAAATACTATGGAGAAGGGAGTGAACTGCTCTCCATGCCTGCTGTAGAGAGGACAAGAAGTTACAGATTTAAGATGCAGAAGGGAGAGCTCAAAGGACGTAGAAAAAGCTTTCTGTTGCCAAATGGTAATTGTGAAATCTGTTGCTGGAAAGAGCTTGTAAGGAAAAGATGCTGGCAGATGCTTGTGGGAAAGGTTGGGATTTGGTGCTCTAGCACTGGAGACTGGGTCCCTGGTGGGAAATGCACCCTGCTGAGATGTGGAAATGGACTGAGAGGAGTCAAAGGCTGCAAGTTCTGGGTTTTCCTGCATGTTCCTTATGTTGCTGTGCAAAAAAAAATGGGTGCGAAGAGAGCAGGTGATAAGCAATTAGTGTTGGTGATGAAGAAGTTAAAGGTGATGAAAAAACTCAGCTGTCAAAGGTTGTGAACAGCTGGGTTAGGTGAGCTCTTGAAATCCCCTACAGCTGTGCACACTGTAATTTTACTTTGTTAGAGGCTCATGTGCTGCTGCACATTTCAGTACAGGGCAATACTGGTCAATCTATGTCAGACTGAATGGCCCTGGGAAGGATATTAGTATTTTAGCTGTTTTTACAAGGTGTCCTGCTTCATATCTTCTACTTTAAGTATGTGAAAACAATTCAGTTGCGGTCCATGTTTGTTCCATGCACAAGGTGTAACAAAGCCTTGAGGATGTTGACCTTGCAGATCAGCCTCACAAGCTGTGATTGAACCAGCAATGATTGTGGTGCTCCGTTCCTTTGGTTTGCTATTTTTCAGCCATTCGTCTCTTAGTGAATTTCTGTGGCACTGATTTCATTCCAGACAACCAGCCAAAGTACCTTTGAGTTGCTCCAGCCAGAAGCAGTAACTACCAGCAATGCATGGAGGGCACTAAACAAAAGCTGAAAAGCTGGGTAGACCTCATTTGGAAGCTAGCTGGTATGTGCCTACAGAATTTCAATGCAAGCACGAGTTCTCTCTACAACAGTGTACTTCTTGCTTTTTTGGTATTACAGCCATTGCATGAAGCTGGTGGGTGCAGAAATAGTTTTGCAGAATAGTAAGCAATGAATCTGAGTCAAGTTGCTTCCGCTCAGTTCTGGCGAATGCTTCACAATCAAGAATTAGATATGAGATACTAGGAAATTCATGGATTGTGGTCTGTCACGCTGTATGAACAGAAAAGGAAAAAAAAAGAAATACTGTGAAGCTCTTTTTTACGTGGTATGCCTAAAATTGTTTGGCAGGACATATGTTCTCTTTGTGTTTCTAAAACATGGGTGATCTAGGATGCTCTGCACAAGGAACTTCCTTCGTCAGCAATGGCTAGTGCTGAGCTGTTGGTAACTGTGCCTCAAAAACTCATCAGGAGTGTTTGTATTTTTAAATGAGNTGTATGAACAGAAAAGGAAAAAAAAAAGAAATACTGTGAAGCTCTTTTTTACGTGGTATGCCTAAAATTGTTTGGCAGGACATATGTTCTCTTTGTGTTTCTAAAACATGGGTGATCTAGGATGCTCTGCACAAGGAACTTCCTTCGTCAGCAATGGCTAGTGCTGAGCTGTTGGTAACTGTGCCTCAAAAACNATTGTGGTCTGTCACGCTGTATGAACAGAAAAGGAAAAAAAAAAGAAATACTGTGAAGCTCTTTTTTACGTGGTATGCCTAAAATTGTTTGGCAGGACATATGTTCTCTTTGTGTTTCTAAAACATGGGTGATCTAGGATGCTTTGCACAAGGAGCTTCCTTCGTCAGCAATTGTTGGTAACTGTGCCTCAAAAACTCATCAGAAGTGTTTGTATTTTTAAATGAGACACAGTTTTCCTCCTTATGACTGCAAGGAACTTCATTCTTCCTGTGGCTGACTATGGAGCTTGTGCCTAAATAGGAGAGACAGAACTAAGGTAATTCAGTCCTCTGTTGAATGACTCAATAGCTGTTCAGAGAATTTGTAATGCATTGCTTTTTAAAATGCCATATGCTCATATGAGAGAGGAGCCCTGCTGTGTTTCTGCCTTAATACCAGAACAATGTTAAAATGAGATTATGTACAATGGAAGCATTTTGGATGTTCCTGTTCAGAAAATGGACCCTATGTCTTAGAAGTTTCTGTCTTTTGCAGATATTCTAATACTTGGAGTTCACAAATCTAGTGTAATCTGGTAGAATTACAGCTCTAGAGAGGATATGAACAGCAGAAGGCTACACTTTGCAAAACGTGTTTGCTCTGGCTAGCCAGAGAGTCCTCATTAGCCATGTGCTTCCAGACCTGAGAATAATTGTTAGATTAAGCACCAACTACAATGATACAGGCCCTCCCTAAGAGGCAGCTGTCTGATGGCAGCTGTGTTTAACACGTTGTAGCCAACCCAGACACATACAATTTGATTACAAAGTCGGGATTCTTTTCCTTACTGAGTTCTTTGCTTGAAACTAGCTTGCAGATCTTCTCTAGAGGAGAGTTGATCTTCTCAGGTGAATTTGTACATCTCTGACTTATCTTGATCTATGGATTGAATTTTCTCTAGCTCATTTCCTCCTCTTCTTCCTCATTTCATCCCACTTACTTTGAGTTTTGTCCGGGCTCTTTTTTAAGTATTTGATTCATTTGCCCAATTACAGTAACAAGCAGGTAAGTTTAATGCTGTGTTGCATGATACATGAAGTAATTGTACTAGCAATGCTTAATCTTTGTATATTTATATTTTGTAATTGCAATGTAATTACATCAGGTATTTTTTATTGTGTCTCTCAGCATTTGGATTTTTTTCTACTACAAGTACGTGGAGGAGGGAGGTGAAGGAGCATGAGGGGAAAGAAAAGGACCTTTAACTATTCCTGGGTTTTCATGGTTTTATGTTTACTTAAGTGTGTCTGCCTCAGTGAGGGCTGTGCTTCTTCTCTCTTTCACATCCTTTGTGTATACAGCTAGCAGACCTGAGTGTAACAGTAACCTGAAATCTATGTTTGGATAGATGCTGGTATTATTTCTACTATGAATTAAACTAGCATTTTTTTGGAAAGGGTCTTAACAGAAATAGAGGAGAGTGTGGGAAGAGGTGCTGTCAGGGAACTGTGCAGGTTCATCAGTTCAACCCATTGCTTTCTGGGACACCCTGTTGCCTGCCTTGATCCAAATTCCTACAGCATGTCTCTCCTGGCCTCACTTACTGCTTCTCTGGATCTGTATTTCACACCTTGAATTTGTTGTTTGTCAAATTTCTCGATTTCCTTCAGCATCGTGGTAGGGTGGTTCCCGTGCTTCTTCCTCCCTCCTGTACCCAGCCAAGATGCTTTCCTCTGTTTTGTCAGAGAGTGAGAAGCCAGGGCTGCTCTCTGGAGAGCTCACACCGTCATGTAAGAGCTGCTGCCCATTTTTTAGGATGACAGCATCTCTTCTTGGAGTCCTAGTTTCCTGCTTCAGGTCTGGATGCAATCCTAATTTATGTAGAGATCCTATCTTAAGGCTTTTTCAGATGTTAACAGATACAACTTTGCAGTTCCTGTGGTGGAAGTGAGACTTTCTGTCTGTGGAGGGAATTGCGTAAGCTTGATAAAGACCCAAGATACGTTGGCCAGTTCTCAGCTGCAGTCTTTTTAGTTGCTTGATGAGAGTTGTTTTGGGGAAGAAGAATGTAATCCGGTCAAAAATCAAACTTTAGCCAAGGCTGGTTTAATTTGTATGGATATGTTTTGGTTGCTGGGCTTTGCTCACAATAAAAATTGAAAGAACTGAAGTGTTCAAACTGACTCTTACTCATGGTCTTTCCTGTTGGCAATGAATGACTGACTTTCCTGACATAGTTTCTTTTCAGATTCCTGAACGCTAATTTCTGTTTTGTATTAAATGTACTTGTGGCTGCTTATCATAAATACTTAGGTGAAAGTAATAAAACCCAAAGGGGAACAAAAACATTTCCTTCTTGTTTTTCTGCAGATGAGCTATGGCTATGTTTTGATTTGAACTGTATCATTCATCATATAAATTTGAAATTTGAAGCCCTGACACTGAGCAGAATAACTTAAAACATTTGAGTAAGAGAAAGTGGAATACTTGGAATCTTAAACCATGCTAATGTCACCTTTTTTGTGGTAGGGTGGTTCCCAGTGGTCTTGGAGAACAGGAGTAGCTCTCTGCAGGTAGAAAATGCTTTCCAAAATTGTGCATATCAAGTAGTTAAGGTCTTTGGTAACATAAAACCTAGTTTGGAGTTGACAATGTATGGTCTTCCTGATTTTTATTCTTTTTTTTGTGAATAAAAATACCATTATGTATCCCAAAGCAATAGGATTGTGAACACCTAGTCTTTTCATGCTTCTGTCTTTTATTTGCCTTCTGTACAGTTCAGTTTTTAGTATGTGCTATTCCTTTTTATGGTCACTGTTCTTACAAATTTCTTCATGCAAAATATTTCAAATATTTACTCTGAGAAAGCAGCTGCCTTTTTTGAAATAATGTAGCCATCCACCAAACGATCTGGCTGTAAGGGGATGGGATGGGATAGAGGGACCAAGTTGGTTCTAAACCCAGTTGAGACTTTCTCTGCTTTAATTAAATTCTGTAGAGTCTAGTGGGGTGACTCAAGTATCTGAACATCGAATGCCTCTGTAGGTACTCTAGGGTATTTCTCCTGGCCTGGAGCCACCCCTCTCAAAGAGTAGATGTCTCTCAGCAGTCTAGTGTTGAGTTTGCCAGTCCCATGTGGATGTATCTTGGAAACATCAAAAATGATACTTGGGAATGATATCGAAAATCAGCCTGTAAAGAAACTTTATAAGACAGAATTTGGTATTAGAAAGCAGACAGTCTTTATTACAGTGCTGGGTGCACAGCACTTTCCTTAAATTGTGCATATCTTCATGTGCGTCTCCTCCCAATGTACATTTGAGCTTGATCGTTACATATTTATTGTTTTTTGGGAATATTCATTACAATTCCAGAAAATCATTATCATAAGTGTCTCCCCATTGTAGTGTGTATAGTTAGATATGGAGTGGTAATCAGCAGTATCTTCTGGTGGTCTTTTACTGTATCCACTCCTCTTCCTTACTGTGGCCCTGTCTTTGACCTCTGAAGCTCTGTCCATCAAAGCTGCTTTGCCTGGTGCCTTGTCAGCAGTCCAGCAGGATGGCCTTAGCTCATACCAGCTGCATCTTATCTTGTCAGTGGTCTAGCAGGGTGGCCTTCAGACCAGCTGCATCTTACCTTGATAAGGTAAATAAGCAATACTCTGTTATGCCTGAGTTTTATGGCCTTCTGCCTGGGCTGTCGTAACATTGGAATGATGAATGTTTAACTAACAAAGGTGTAAATTAGTCCGAGTTCTCATTAGGCTAACAAGAGTTCTGCTTAATTAAAAGCAACTCTACTTGGTTTTACAGACTGAAATGTCTCAGTACTGGTGCTTGGAAACGTAGATCTCTTCTGCAAGTGTTTGTAAGAATTTCAAGGAACAGCTTTTCTCTTTATGTTAACTGTAGAAGTCTTAGACTTTTCCTGAAACCTCAATTGTATTTTAACCTCCCTGCGTCAGTGTTTTAAGTGCCAATATGCAAAAGACACCTGGAGGTCAGTATATGAATTTGGTTGAAGGTTTTTTGACTCTCATGAAGGGCAAAGTTCATTGATGTGGGACCATTTAAATTGCTCTGAAATTAAGATCTTGAAGTAATCTACAATAAAGCAACTTTCTGTGGGTTCAACACCACAAAAGATTGTGTGTCTTCAAAGACATATACTTAGGGGGGTAAAAGTGCTGCATACCTTAATATTTATTGTTGTTGGCAGGATGGAGAATTTTATTATGCATAAAATAGTTACCAGGCAGCTGAGCCAAGCAGCCACTGATTCCCTGTTCTTGGCCCACAGCGTCATATCCATCTTGACGAAATAGCATGGTTCTGCTATGATGAAGGCCAGTGAGTAAGGTAATGTCTAGAATGGAGAGACTTTAAAATTTTTTTCCCCCTCTTTAGTTTCCCATTATCCTTTAGTACAGGACTTGCAGACTAATAAATACACTGGAATACTTTGTATTAGCTTTGTAATAAATGTGGTGTTCTAAAGAAATGCAAGAAAAGGTCCACAGTGATTTCCAGATTTGAAAAAATATCTTGCACCTCTATGCTCTCCAGTCCTCTCTTATTCACTGTAACACTCTAGTCTGCTTAATTCCTCTTGACTTCAAGATTTCTGTGTATACTGAATGAAGCTCCTTCGTTATTGTTATAATTTATAAAGAGTATTTTGGACTTTGATAAAGAGTCCATAGTAACAAAATCACCAGCTAGCCGTCTTGAGCTATGTAAAGAGCATTCAGTGTACATGTTAAGAAAAAGTACAACCTCTGAAATGCAGTCGCTTCAATGGTGCAAATTTAGGTAAGATTCTAATAGTTGCTGAATATTGTTCTTGGTGTCTGAAAGCCTATCACAAGTTAAGTTGATGCAATTTTCTTCATCACTGAACATTCAGTTTTTATTGAGACACCTTGTATGTAAAATTATATAAAGGGTCTGCATAGATATAGTTTAATACTTTTAGGAAGCATTTAATGTTTTAAATATCTTTCCAGGATGGAAGGCTTACAGTGGAAGGAGTTTTAACAGTGGAAGGAGGGAAGGGGTTTTTTTGAAGTCTGTATTCCTTTTCTCCTATTTTTCTTCTGTGCCTAGGAGAAATGCTGGGAACATAGCTGGCTTTTTTTAGTAATTTGTCAATAGGCAGATTTTTAAGCTTAGAAATGAATAATTAGAAACCTTCCCTCTAGCTCAGTAATTTGTGCCTATCTCTGTAGTAACACACACTTAAAATTACATTTAATACAGATTATTGCATTGCTGAAAAGCAAACCTCCTCTCCTTTAGAGTCCATCAAATGAAGTAGTTCATTCTGTGCTTATTTGTAACTGTTTTTCTTTGTCTAAAAATCAGACAGTACTTTGTGTATGAGTCAAAATATATTCTGTTCACCAGCATGTACACTTGAAAAGCAGAAAGTCTTGCAACAGTGTGTGTACATTGTAACGAAATGGATAAGTATACTGTAATTTGTGCTTTCTAAGTAATTCAGGTTGTGTTTCAGGGCTCTAATCAAATGCTGCTTTGTGGCATGACAAACTCCAGGCCATGGGAATGGGTGTGTTTCTCAGGGCTGGATATAGCTTGGGTAGAAGGGGGCAGCAGAGCCTGCAGCGCTGTGGTTGGTGCTGAGCAGTGGGGCAGGACGCACAGATTGAAAAGCCAAGTCTGGCATCTGATGGAATGCACTCGTAAGAAATTATAACCCTTCTCTGTGACCATAAAAAGCACTCAAAAAAGAATTCTGCTTATATTATGACTTGGGCCAGTCAGTAGTACTTGCTGCAGTCTATGGCAGTGTTTCTCAAATTCACCTGTCTGCATATGAAGAGCCCTAGGGTTGGCTCAGAGATCCAGAGGGCACTTGCATGTTTGTTTTTCCTGTGCACTTTACCCTGATTATGTGACTTGCCAAAATGGTATTTATATTTGAAGCAACATGAGATGGCGGCTGGATCTTTGAAGGATGTGAGTGTGGTGGTGTGCGTATAAGGGTCGGTATGTACTTGCTGTTCTTCTCTGGATGTGCCATCGGGCTGTTGCCTGCTGTTTTAGCAATGCCTTCCTAAGCTTTTGACATACTGGCAGTGCCTGCAGCTGGACACATCTGGTGGTGGCAGGGTGTGCAAGCACTCAAGCATCTGACCAGCTGTCTCTTCAGCTGGTGGTGCTGTGGCATGCTTCATCTGGTTTAAGGAGAATGAGTGAATGTGGATTGGGCCAACCCCAGTGAGATCAAGCCTATGTGAGGTGGAAGTGCAGGTGTAGGTGAAATCGGTGAGACTGCTCCTTGGGCTGTGTCTGGAGGCACTGGCCCCTTTGGGGGCAATGTGTGGTTCTGCTTATGTGGTGGGTCTGCCACCAGTGCTTCTCATGGTCCTCTCTGCAGGACCAGGCATGTTTGCACTGGTCTTTGATGTTGTGGGGATTACCTCTTACATTACTTCTTGATCTGTTATGAGTGCATTGGGATTTGATATTTTAAGGTGATGATTGGGCTGAGGGTCAAGGTGCCTCTAGATGTCTTCTCTGGTATGCGTATGAGATCTTAATCCATTTACTGCTAAATGTGCTATACTAGGGGTGCTGTCAAAATGGAATTTTGTTTTTCATTTGCCAGTAAATATTTTAACTTTTAATCATTCATATTGGAATGTAGAATCCATAAATCTATAATTCCTATGATATGTGGAAATAAATTATTGTGATGGATGCAGAGAGGCATCTTACCTTTTCTATTTATTAATTTTGTAGTTTCTTAATAGGATAGGAAGCGACTATGCTGTTCTGTTTTAGCCCTCTGTGACATCTGGGAAATGAGAATGAGAGGAAACCTAACCCTATGCTTAGCCTGAAAATGAGTTGTGAAAATGGGTTTCTGACATGTACCTGCCACTGACTGTCTTTCATGGAGCTTGAAGACAGATAGTCTTACTGCAGGACCCAGATCTGTCAAACTGTAATAAAGAAAAATCTGGTTTCTCAGGATCTGGCTATTTATGTCTCTTTCTTTCCTTTGCCTTTCTTTGTGCTTAGAAATTTTATTAAGTAAAAGAATTGACAATTAAAAACTGATTTATTTGAAAATGGTTTTTACAGTCAAATGTTTTCTCTTTTTTTTTCCCTTTTGATTTTAAAATTTTATAAACTATGCTGTGAAATTAATCTGGAAAGTATTACATAGATTAAAAAGGAGTAATCCTTTTAGCACAAGTAATGGAGCTACAAGGAGCAGAGCGACTTGAAGCAGGGGAAGTGCATATATGAGAGGGAATAGTAATCTCTGCAACTTTGCTGTTTAACACTTAAAAGCCTTTCTAGATGGGGTGTGAGTAAGTTGCCAGCTGCCAGTGTTCAGGAAAATTACTGCCCCTTTCTTTGAATCATGTGAGTATGTCTGTATATTAGCAAGGTTTTTTTTTTTTCTGTCTCTCCTGATACCTCCAGAATGAATACTACTTGGGACCACTTCATGCAGTGTGAGGATCACTGAGCTAATCCAGTGTAGTATTATACAAGTTGTAAAGAGACCGAGATTGATGGATAGGGGGCAGAGCATGTCTTTGAATGTCTGTGGGGTTTTTTCTTTGTGGGTTTTTTTTTGTTGTTGTTTGTTTGTTTTGTTTTTTGTGTTGGATTTTTTTTTTTAAACCCGAGTGGAAGAAGTGGTGCAGGTGAAACTTAAGTGTAAGTGGAAGCAAAAAGGTGCGTACCAAAACCCTGTTTTTACTCTCAAGGACTTTTAGGAGGCTTGTTTTCCCTGAGTTTTGCCCATGACTTTGTGTGCATATATGATGCTGTGTGTATTTTCTGCCCTTTTCTGCCTATGATAGTGCTTAGTTGCAGAAAGCATCAGCTTTTATGCAGTATTTATCCATGTAGTCCACTTAGAAGTTTTTGTTTGTGTGTGTTTTCCTGAGTTTGATGATTATTCTTTTTTTTTTTTTTTAGTGCAAAGATAGGAGTAAACTCAGATCTAACGAGGGAATTGATCCTCTGTACAACTCCCCAAGCAAGTTACCATCCCGTGCCTAGCAGAGGTGAGACAAACCTGCTGTGCTGCCCTAAATGAACTTCTTTGCAGTGTTCAGAGAGGCTGATTGCTTTCATTGATAGAGCTGTAAGCAAGTCAAACCAGCTTACTTTGAAGCCTCTATGGCTAATGAATGAGTCAGGACATTTTGATCTGTCCTATATATTTTATCACCTCAGCTCTCCTGACTATGAAGATCTGAACTTACACCATTGTGTGGCAGACCCTTTTAATTTGTTTTTTGTTACTTGATCCTGTAACTGTTGCTTGAAGTACCCAGCAGAAAGAGCCCAGCTAAGGAGTCCCTTGCTTCCTGTTCTTTTGTATATCTCTATCTGGTCTCCTGGTGTCTCCTTTCCATTCGCATAGATCACAACACCTGCACACATCCGATCCCCCATAGAGCTGGTGTCCAGGTAAAGTTTCGCCGCTGTACCTTGTCATGGTGCTCAAAACAATGAAGTAAATAAAGAACAGCTCTGTTGGTCAAGGCAGCATGCAAAGAAATACAGTGACCTCTAAAGAGCATCTGCTTCCATGTTTCGCTTGGACAGAGGATCACTAAATACTAAGATTTGTCACGTGGAAGAATCAGGCTGTGTGTCACTGTGGCTGGGGACATGCTTTAGGGTTAACATTTTTCTAGCCGATTGTCAAATGGCATTGTGTACAGCCTACACAATGCAAAGCTATCAGAGTACCTCATGGCAGGCTGGACCTGTGTTCTCTGGTACAGGGAATTTTGCCCTAGAAAAACTTTGAAATAGTCATTGGTGTGAGGAAGCTATCGAAGTTCTGTTTTATTTACCCTGTGGTCTCTGCTTGCTGCCTCTCCAGCACTAAGTTTCTCAGCTGGAGAAACTCTACAGCAGTGTCTTCTGCTCCTTTTCTTCCTCTCATGTATTTCAACTTCATCATCATGAGCTTTCCTTTTCCCCTCTATATCTTTTTCTGTACTTTCTCTTCTTTTTCCTTCCTGTTTTTCATTCCCCAGCCTATTTGCACACCCACTCATGGGTTTCTCATGTCATAAGCAAAGATATGTGGTGTAGGAATTCTCCAGGGGTTAATTCTGTTTCATAAATCCATACTCGGACTATAACTTGCCTCCAAGAGAAGCTTCCAGAATTGATTTGAAAAAAAAATGGTTAGTCACGAAGACTATCCTGACCCTCAAAAAGTTGTTCCAGGGCTGATGATCTTTACTGAAGTAGATGGCTTCTGACCTGATTTTTTTTTTTCTTTTTTCCCAGACAGAAGCTGATGGCTCTTGTTTTGTAGAAGGTTTTTCTTATTTAAAGCTGCAACAGCTATACTGGTTGAGCCTTCTGCTGAAGGCTTTTTTTATGGTGGTTGAAATTGCTTGTGAAATTCTTCCGCATGCGCTTTTCAGTCTGTAAATGTAATCTTTGAACTACTGAAGGCAGAACTGGATATGGTGATGTGGATACATGATAATCCTTTCTCTTGTTTGTATTAACCCCTCACTAAAACACGACACTGTTTCTTTCTCCCATTCCTCCTGTCCTTCCTGACCACCACCCTGCATCTTCAACATCTTTGTTCACCTTGTTTCTTATCCTGCCTCTCCTATAGAATTTTCTTTACTTGTGCCGCTTCCCCTCACTCAAGGGCTGGCCCAGCTTCTGATGGTTTGCTTTTTTTTTTTCTTTTCAGTGTTTTTCTGGGACCTAATTTTTATACTTTGCCTTTGAGCAGAGGAACTGACTGGTTTGAAAGCTATTGAATCAGATATTGGGAGATTGGCAGTATGGCTCTACTCTTCAGGCTGGCTTTAGAGGCAGCAATGACGCCAAGTCATGAGGCTTAGCAGGCTTGGAAGTGAGCTATGTGCATAGTGCCCTCACTTTGTTTCAGTGGCTTGGTATTTAGACTTAAAAAAAAAGACCAAACCAAACTTCCCCATTCCTTTTCTAGGTGTCTGTCAAAGCTTTTGTGTAGAAAGTAGTCCTTTTGGTCACCTGGATGAAAAGGAGTGGAAAAAAACCCAACAGGACTCTATATTATTAAAATCTTCACAGACAGGCAGAGTGTAATAATTATATTTGTATTACAGCAGTAAGGCCTCATCTGACTTAAGCCTTATGATTTGTGCTGAGCCTTGTAATAAGTCTTGGAGGATGTGGATTTCTCCATTTACAAAGGTGGCACTGGAAGATATTTCAGGAGAGTGTGTGCTTTTTTTCTACCCTTCAATTTGACAGACCAGGCCTGCTATAGGGAAGACTGTCCCTTGCCTTGGAAAGGTCATTTATGTATTCAAATATCAGCATACAAGAACAGAAAACTCTTTCAGAGCAGGTGTCCAGATATGCAATAGAAGATAGCTGCTTGTCTCTTATTATGTCTGTCATTATGGAAATCTGGTGAATGAGTCTCCAGTTGCCAGCAGGAGAAAGAAGTTACAGGGCACAATAAATAAGAGGCCCACATGGAGCACCCAAGGAATCATCTTTCACACAGACTGAAAGCTCTTTCCTGCTGTGCAGAAAAAAAAAACCAAAATAAGTAAAACTTTAGTATGGCACTGATAGGACTCATGTGGAGCATTAGGAAAAATTAAAAGGTCAGGTTACTTGCAGTTCTTGTTGAAGTTAGATCCTTATCTCTCTGCTAACAGAATTGAAATCAGGTTTTTTTTCACTTTTCAAATAAAGGAGGGGATCTGCCAGTCCAGCCTAGGAATACAAACTGATTTTTGTTCCTCAAAGTTGAAAATTGCTTGTTGAAATAGATTATATTATGTGAAAAGCCCTTGGAGCATGTGAACGTTGACAGCTGTAATTTTTCATTGCATGATTCTTTGCTTTTGCATGATGCTGTGTATCACTCCTGGAGCTGGGATATTACCAGTCTCTGAAAATGTTGCAGGTGGGAAGACTGTAGTAGTCCTGAAGTAAATAAATATTTAGTTGAACAAAAATGTGAAATGCAGTTTTCTTCCATAGAATTTCTCTGTCCCAGCTTGGAAATAAAGGCCTTTAGAATTGAAGCTGGCTTGTACCTTTTATTATGGATGTAATGTAACTGATCTGTGACCTGGCAGGAGGATGCTGATCAAATCTTCGAATCCGAAAAAGGCCTGTTAAAGAACAGTGCTTATTTGTGGAAGTTCCTGTTACAGGCAAGAGCTGGGAACTTTATCTTGTGTGATGAGGAAAGAATGCAACCTGTGCACGTTTGTTTTTTTTTTAATAGTGGTGGTGGATTTTCATATGAAGTACTGATAATATGTTTTAGCTAAGGGCTTGTTCCACATAAATAGTCCTGTGCAGGCATGTATTTGCATAAAATTTGTCATCAAAGGGAAATAATCCAGAATATCTTCACCTGATGGCTTTGATCTAGCTCTCTTTGAATCGACGTGCTTGCATGGCAGCTTGGTTTTGCAAAATGAGCAAGCTGTGGGCTCTTTGCTTACCTGCTGCTTGGTCTCTGTGCTTTAGGATTCGCTTTCTAGTTTGTTGAAGGAAACTCTTCCAAGGATGCCAGATTTTTGCAAATGCAAGCTCAAATACAGATTCCTGCAATTCTTCTGAGCTTTCTATTTCCATTTTTGGGTTGCTTTTAGACAGTAAAGTGGAACCATTGCTTGATGGCATGATCCTGAGAGTCATTAATATACTTAAGCTGCAGCATACAAGTGTGGTTGTGCAGCCTGGTTGCTGTGACTGTTAGCTGCTGTGGCTGTTGTGCTCATCTAGGTAGAGGAGGAAATTGAACTGCTCTTTTGGATGCCCTTACCTGCAGCAGCCTCTCCTGAAGATGTTTTTGCATATGGAAATTATCATGGCCTGACAGGGAGAGATAGCTGCGCGCAGAAGAGGGGCAGCTGCTGGTGGAAGCACAGTCTCTGCATGCTGAAGGTCAGCTTGGCTGTGCTTATGCTGGTCCAGCTCTGTGTGGGATCACATGGATGTGATAGTTCTCTACCTGTTTCTCTGTGCAGCCATTGCTGCATGGGAAATTGTTCTGTATCACTGCTCCTGATCCATAGCCTCCCGGTACATTGTCTAGTTTTGATGTAAAGAGCTGCTTGGCGGTATGCTGAGGGCAGTAGCACAGCTGTGGCTCCCACACTGTCTTGGAATATCTCCATTAGCATTGAGCCTTCTTTTCCCAACCAGGCTTCCTGGTGTGTGTCAGTAAAGCATTGGCTTTATTTTTTTGGAAATTTGCTGAGTAGCAGAGGCCCGTGAAGTCAGGATCCTTAAATTCTTAAAGCATCTTTATCAACAAGAAAATAATGTCTTTCTATGGAAGTAATTTTTGCCGTGGTTTCTTTGGCCAATGGCTGCTTCCCCTGACTTCAGTGTTTCCCAAACAGTGGCTTTTATAAGGTGGATAACAGCCTGGAGGATTGCAGGGACAATGTTTCTGGCAAGTCTTAGTGCTGCACTCTTGAGGGCTGTTTCTCGGGTACTTGAGCTTGTCATTGAGGGGAGTGAGAAAAGTGGAAGAGGGGAATGGAGTGGGAGAGGTGCAATAACCTCTGCAACATGTGGGAGAGGTAGGAAGACTACTTCTGCAAATAGCAGCAGTCCACTGGACTGCACAATGATCTTACCAAGGGTTTTGCACTCTTGTTTTAGCACAAGGGGATTTTAAAGTTTTTAGAAAATTATTTTATAGGAAACAAAGTTCATTTTGCAGTTAATCTTACAAAAAGGTTACTGAGTAGAGATAACAGTGCAGACCTTAAGCCAGTCAAATTCAAGCTGCTAAAAAACTGTCCTTTAACTGATACAGGTTTCATGAAATGCAGATGTGTATAGTTCACAAGCTCATAGATTTTGGATGCATGAATAGTACTATTCTTTAGAGTACTCTGTCAGTGTAGATCTCCCTTCATCTTTGCCATGAGGCAGAAAATGTTTTCTGTCTTCCTGTTACTTGCATGTACTGTAGAAAAAACCTTGAGTTTTGCTGTTCCAGCGTTTTGGAGTTGGCAATCCTGTGGATTTCCTAAGGAAATGTGCTTGTTCCCTACGTGCTGTAGGATGTGCTTGGCTAAGGATGATGATTGTGGCTAAGATCACTGCACCAAAATGTTTTCCACACGACAGGCTGCTCCTGCATGAAAGTCAGCAGCTGTTTCCTCATATTGCTATCTTCTGCAGCACTGTCCTCTGCCAGCTCTCTCTTCTCTCCCTAAGGAGAATGCACACTGGTGAGCTGATTCATCAGCACAGTGATTAGCTGTGCTCAAATTAGCTCTTTCCCCAGGCTTCAGAGTATTTTCCTAACATGAACAGGAGTAGATGGTACTAAGATATTAGTGTATGGCTATGGCTAGGACTTATCGTCAGCATTTCTGAAGGTCCTTTCATCCCCATTTGGAGGTGGAGACATTTCTATCCCCTTTTGCAGGCAGCTGCTGGATCTGCTTGGTCTGTTCCCTGTACTGGCTTTCTGATTAATTTCACCCCTGCTCCCACTTAACTGTTGCCTGTTTGCTACTTGAACCCTTAGATGCAAATCAAAATTCTCTTTATCAGGAAGTTCACTTCTATCTCTTCCTCCTTTGTGGAGCAAACACTAGAGTCCATCAGAGGCTTTATGTCTAGCTGGTGATAATGTGAGTATATCTTTCAGATTTCACTGGCTGATAAATATACTTGCTTGGGAGGACAGGTCAGCATGCAGTAGTTGTAAAAACACTGAAAGAGAACAAAAAATTAATGAAAAAATATTCTAGTCTTCAGAAACAATGATAAAGATCTGAGGTGTTTCCCTCTGTAAAAATAGTAATTCTTACCTCCCTCAGTTTTGGAAAGCCCTTGTAGTCCCAGCTCATTCTGACATGAAGAGATATGAGGAGACTTTCCTTACTGTTTCCTTTATACAGGATCTAGGTACCAGTCCAGAATTATGTAGGACAGGAGGGGCCAGAGCAGTAGACTTCCTATGTGTAAGTCTGTAGAGGAGTTCTTGTGTGGGGGACTGGTGATGATTCACAGGAAGGCAGAAATGGGCCACGTTTGGGAAGCACCGGGACTGAGCAGTAAACCACTTGCTTCTTGCTGGAGTGCTCTGCTGCAGGACCCTTCAGTAGCAGATTTTCAGAAGGTGATCATCCTTTGGAGGCCTTTTCATCCACCCTGCTTAGCTGTTGGCCTCACACCTGACTTGTTTTGGACCAAGCTTTGCCTTATGGCCTTTAGCAGTGTCAGTCTAGCTGTAGAGCAATACCTCAATTAGCAAGCGGTGTCTGCATTGCCTTGCAGAGTGTGTGCCACAATGGAGTTCTAGTCTTGCTGCTCTTTTTGTGTCATGGAAATTAGCATCACATCCCCTGAAGTAGATACAAGCTTCCACAGCAATTTTTCCTGAGCCCATGGGATTCAGATCCCGAGAGGCTGATAAACACCAATTCTATGTTTGACAGTCTCAAGGTTTCTGAGCGTCATGATGTCATGTTTGGAGGAAGAAGGATGGAAATATGCCTATGTGAAGTGTTAAAATTCAGGATATTGCTCAAATGAGAAATTGAAGACCTATACGGTATGCTTTTCTGTCTTTAAAAGTTGTTTGAATAAATGTGCTAGTTCCTGATTTTTCTGGTGGTTGTGGTGGCTATGACTGCAATAACAAAGGTACATGTGGGAGGAGAGGGAGGACTGAAAAGGTGCCTGTCCATCAGATACCTGAAGTAAAAGTTTGAGACAGATGAAAGCTCCAAGCAGCAGAACTGCTCTGTGGTATGACAGGGAATGCTTTTTAGCTTAATACATAGTGCTTTTTGGCCAAAGTCATCTCCATTATGCCATTGCTGGTTTTCTAGAGCTGTTGTCCATGCATCCTTTCCTGTGGGTGAGAATGTCTTTGTCAGGGTAGTTGTGCTGGCTGTTTCTGCATTAATTGCATGTGCAGTGCAGTAGGTGCAGGCCAGGAGATCATATTTCATAGAATGGTTTGGGTTGGAAAGGACCCTCAAGATCATCTACTTCCAACCCCCCTGCCATGGGCAGGGACACTTCCCACTACACCAGGTTGCTCAATGCCTCGTCCAGCCTGGCCTTAAACACCTCCAGGGATTGAGGGGGCATCCACAACCTCTCTGGCCAACCTCTTCCAGTCTCTCCTCACCCTCACCCTAAAGGATTTTTTTCTTTTCTGTAGCCTGAATCTCCCCTCTTCCTAGAAATCCATTAGTTTTACCTGCTTTGTCTACTTAATGTCCTTTGAATTTGAGGTAGCCTACTCCCTGTGTGCTCCCTGTCTGTGTGCTGCAAAGCTCTCTGAACGAAAGGTGTCCCACTAACCTCTGCTCTTTGGACTGTTGCTTCAGAAAGTGTCAAATTGTCCTCTCCCTGTTCCACAGGGATGATGCTAGTGTGTCATTGCCGTGTCAGTAGTGTCTGTGTAAGCCTCTTGTGGTAGCAAACTTTACTGTTTTTCCTGCTCAGTTGAGTAGCCTGTGCAACCTGCTGCTTGGATCCCATCTTCACTGAAGATCACTGATGTCAGGAAAGATGGGTATGCTCTGGGAGCACACCCATCTCACCTTTCTGGGTGTTCTGTTGTTTGAGGAAAAAGGCAGAAGTAACAGCTTTCTCTGAAGTTTTGCAGCTGCTTTTTCTCTGACACTGTTAGAGAAGCTTGGTCTGGCAGAAATCCATAAAAGACATAACCATCAGTGGGTACAGAGCTTTTGCGTGTCTTTACAAAAGGCACAATCAAGGCTTTTTGCCATCAGATAGTGCAAGATCTCTGTTGTCACTGAATGAAATTTTGGCAGCCCAGACCTTGCGCAAAAGAGTGATTGTCATCTGTGATGCCTTGTGACCCTCAGTTCCTACCATTACTGGTGAGCTGATGTGGGGTGAGCAATTCCGGTCTGGGTGTAGCTATGATCAAGGCTTCCAAGGCTATTTTCCAAACCTTTTACCTTCATGTGGTGGGAGTTACCAACAAGACAACCTGAGCCTTTGCCCTCTGTGGATCCCCGGCAGTGTAAGCAGTATTGATTCCAGCCTGGTGCCTGGCCCAGGACCACTGTTAGATAAACAGTGGGAGCAGCCCATTGGCAGTTTTTGCCAGCTTAGTGGTATGGAAAGATATTTCTGGGCCATGGCCTCATCCTGCATGAGAGGTAGAATTGGCTGACTGGTTCTGCCTGCACAAAAGGTGAGATATGAATATTTCCAGTGCCCTTTGAATCACAGGTGGCTGCTGCAGGCACTCAGGATGTGGGCAAACCTTTTCTGAGGCTGTAATTTCAACCTCCCACATCCATTTCAAAAAGTTGGAGCACCCATCATGACACTCATCTAGGACTTACTGCAAAGGAAAACTACCACGAGCAGTGTGCCCAGGGGCAGACAAAGTGGAATAGTGGAATAAAACTGCGTATCATGACTTAGTATGTGAACATATCTGTGCTGAATAAAAAGCAAGAGATTCCTGATGCTGTTCTGGATCTGCTTAACATGCCCTCTCTGTGCTTGCATATGTGTGCGTGCATGCATTTGTGTGCGCGCTTTGTTCCTAGTGGCAGTCAAACCAATCAACACGTTTTGTCCCTTTTGATTATTGTTGACAGTCTTTTTGCTGGGCCTTCAGCCCTGAGGCTTCCTCATGTCCAGGTTAGTAGCTGTGACTGCTTTCATGTTCCTTTAAGGAGAACTAATTTGCCAGAGTGATCTGCCATTCAGAGGAGGGGGGATGGGTTTGAGGGGGTGCATCTCTCTGCTTTGCTTGAGTGAGGAAGGGAAGACAAGTTTGGTAAGATCAGTATTAGCTGCCACACCTCAAGGGAAGAGGATGGTGAGTAAAGACGGTGGTGCCTAGAGTTTTCAAGATGAGGTTATTCAAGGGATATGACAAACTATGGGTGTTCCATATCCCAAGTGTACCTTTTAAAAGGATTATTTTTATTAACATTAACTAGAAGGGCAGAGACTTCTATAGGTGTGATAACAGAAGTCTAGTCAATCATTGCTATGTGTAGCCTGTAGTTACTTAAATACTTGGGTTGAAGGTCTGTGGATTGAGGGGGATGTGTCAGCTGTTACTGATGCTGACAGCCTTCCCCTCATTTCTGCACTGCTGTGCCCACTGGTGTCTGCATTTATGAGGTGAGGACACAGAATGGAGATGAAGGACTTTGCAGGAGCTGCCACCTTGCCAGGTCAGTTCCTTGAACATCAGTGTTCACTTCTAGGAGTTCGGTGCAGTGTCTGGGAACGAGAAGCACAGAGACTGGATTGTCTTACTGCATCTCCTGTGTGATGATCCTTGCCCCAGCTTGTGTCACCACTGAGATTTAGAGTGATACTTTGAGTGGATCTTCAGATTTGGTTTCATCCAAAGGGAATCTGGCTCGTGATCCAAAGCTATTCTGTGGCCCAAGCTGTGGAAGCAATAGGGATTCCCTTCAAAAGTAGGCCAATGCTGTGGGCTAATAAATAGATTGATGCCTGTGGTTGCCTTGGTCCTTTGCTGAGATCTATGGGTAGGGTTCTGTGGTGTTCTTGCTGGACTTCCCTCGTTACTTTTTCCATCAGCAGGGCAGGTGCTGAAGGTCTCGTTGCAGTCTTAACTTCTCTGAAAGAAGCTATTTTTGTAGCTCATGTGCTCTGAATTGAAGCTTGGCTGTCCTGGAAGTGACCTCCCAAGTTGTCTGTTTGGATGTGTCCTTGTGAGTCTTGCACTTGTGGCCCAGGCTAAGGAACCAGCGCATAACTGCAAGATGCCTGCATGGGTCTGCTCAAAGAAGCACATCAAGACAGCTCTAGTGGTGGGAAGGGTATGTCAGCAACCCTGTTTCTGAAGTTATGAGAGGGTTATACAACTTACTAACAAAGGCCACAAAACAGCTTAAGCATTAAATAATATAGCGCCAGGGAAAATTGCAAAAGGCAAAACCCATTCTGTTTGTAATGCATGTTTCTGGACAGAATTTTTCTTGACATGCTTAGTTTGGAATTTAATCCATTATGAGAAAGGTATTATCCAATTCTCAAAAGAGAGTCTATTTGTTAAAAAGAAAAAAACATGTCATATGAGTTGAGTGGCTTTTAATAAAGGAAATAAGAATACATTGAATGTGTTGTCCTTTCTCCTACAGATGCACTTCACTTAAGCAAACCTTAATTTTGTCTTGGTTAAGAGTATGTATTTTTTATTTGTTTTTAATAAGCAGAGAGGATATGCAGCATTGATTTCTGCTTTTTTAGGGATATAGGTGTTTCTGTTGCCTTGCTTTGTGACAGTCTACAAATGATCAGAAACTTTTTAGTAACAGGGGAGGAGCTGACAGCAGTGAGATAATTTCCTTTTATTTTCCTGACTTTTGTGTGGCTATGAGGAGAGAATTCTTGAATTCAAGCTGGCTGTTTCCTTCTCTTCAGTCTTCTTCAGAAGACTAAAATGAAACCCCAGCTGAATGGAACACATTTTAATCTGTAGAAAAACTGTTCAAAATTCTATAGGCCAGCTCAGATGAAACCCTTCAGAACAGTTTGTTTTAAAATTTAACCTGAAGTCTTGCTGCTTTCCATAGTGCAATAATGGTGCAATGCAAGGTCTTCAAAGGCAAATATACAAGGGTCAGTCCGAGATTGAGGTAACTGAGGCACTTATATCTTTAACTTGAAAAGCCTATATTTTTTTTTTTAGAAATCCATTCTTTTATCTTGTGGCAAGTTGCTGACTTGAGTGATTTGCACTGTAGGAAAGTAGTAGGAACCTGCCTCTGACCAAACTTATTAATTTGATAATATCAGTGTATGCTAAAATGTTCTTGGTATAGGTACATGCTCCAGAGTCCCTCAACTGTCTGTTGTTCACCTTGCTATCAGAGAGCTGGCAGAAGTGCAGGTAATGACAGTTGGAAAAATTGGACTGAGTGATGAGACGTGCCTGACCTATAGACAGGAAATATCTGCAGGGAAGTCAGTCCTTCAAGGTCAGAAGGTACAGTTTCAAGTTTATATACTGATGCCAGTATTTTACTAGTATCATCTCACACTCCTTTTTGCCATTTAGATTACTGTGTTAACATATCTAGCATAACTCAGAAATCTAAAATAACTGAGGGTAGGTAACGTGTATCTTTCTAGAGAGTGAAATTCAAATACTGTTATGTTCAAAATGCAAGTTATCTTCTAGTTTTTGCAGATGAAAGATCATAAACTACTTTCTTTTTCAATGAAAGATTATTCTGACCAGGAGATGCTTCTCTGACATGGTTCTGCCTTTCCTGTCTATCTGATGTGTCTCACATAAATAACCCACACCTTTGTTAATCCATATTCTGTCCTTGAAAATAAATCTTCAGATAATTTGCATAAGATCAGAGGCACAAGGTTATTAGGACAGAATAAACACACTGGAGGTAACTAGGCAGGAGTTCTCAGGTCAAGAAGGTGACAGCTATAAGGAAAGACAATGAGGAAGAGATAAGCAGTCTTCTATTGCCTGAGTGTTTGTGTGACCTGAGCTGCTGCTGTTGCTGCTGAATTGAGTTTTTGTTGAAGTATGATGTATACTGGAGTTGGATCTGGTGGGTTTATTCTGTTTTGTAACAACAAACCCACACAATGTCTTGATTTTATTTTTGAGGGTCAGACAACTAGAAATAGTTCAAGATGGTAGTTTTAAACATGAGGCTGAAGCATTGCATCTAAGCAGAATGACAGAAGATTACAGTGAGGAGTTTGCTTTTTGGGTTGGTTTATTTGTTTGTGGCTTTAAGCACCTCTTTTTGAAACTGAGGAAAGATTATTCTGCATACTCTCCTAACTCTTAGACTAACATGATTGGTTGAATGGGTGGCATGATGTACTTGTTGCAGTGCTGACGTAGCTAAGGCAGACTTTGCAGTAGAATATATTTTCTGGTAATGTTTCATCAGAGATCATGCTTTTTTTCAGGTAGACATAAAGGAATAAATATAGAGCAACTCAGGTGCTAAAAATAACCATGTTCATTGACATGTACTTATTTTTTCCTTTAAAAGAGACCTTTTGGATATCTAGCAAGCTGCTTCGTGTCTGTTCAGAATCATTTTGGCTGCAGTGATTTCAAGGGAGAGACAAGTCAATTGATCTTAGAAAATAGCTTATCTTGGTTTGATTTAAGAGTGCAGTGTGGGAATGGAGCAGATGCTGAGGAACAGGCTTGATATGGGTGATGGCATGTGAAGTTGGTTTAATTACTGCAGCTGTGGAAGCTGGCCATTTGAAATCTCAGAGATTAGAAGACTACTCTTTTCCTGCATTTATGGAAAAAAAAAAAAGATATTGAACAACTCAGTCAAACCCTAAGATGTATAAGGATCTCACTGGAAAGGTAGTCCCTCATTAGGAGAGCTGCTTGTACTGAATGGCTTCAGCTGCAGTCCAAGATACACTAGTTCTGGCATCCTTTTAAGTGTGACATGAGCAAATGAATAATCTTCAGATTTTAGGAGCTGAGACTTCTGTAGCAGGAGAATGATTTACTTGAAATAGATTTTGAGGTATTTATCAAATTGCAGATGATCTGCTGTGGACATGATTCCTTGTGCACAGTTGGCCACATGATTACGTTCTGAATAGTCCTTGAGAATGAATTGATGAATCAATTAACACATTCACATCAGTTGAAATTTGACTATTACTTCAGTTCCCTGTCATGTTGAACTTCAAAATTTAATAGTTTGGTGACACTCCCCTTTTATTTGCAAATTCTGCACACTTTTCAGTGCCTAGAAACACTGAGATCAGCACAAGCAAGTGTATGCTAGCTAGACACAGTCTGGTGCTGTCACAGGTGGATTGTATGATGCATGGGGAAGGAAGGGGTCAAGGCATTCTGGCATCTCCCAAGTTATGCAGCATGAGGTAGCTACTGGTTTTTAGCAGAGTAGAACATTCCTGTAGCCATCCAGGCAGTTCAGAGGCATGATCACATTCCTTATCTCAGTTGTAGCCTCCTCTTCTCCATTGATGATCTAGAAGCACATTGCTTTGCCTTCCTGGTGGTCTTGCTGCAACTCCTTCTCCCTTTGAACTTAATAACAGGTCAGATGTAAATAGTAATTGAGGCATAAATACAGCTGGCACCTGCTTCAGTCAAGCTGGCTCAGAGTGAGCTGTGGCTTTGCTGCTGCCCAGGTCTGGCCTGAGCAAGAGCAGTCTGAGGTTTTCTCTGCTAGTTACAGGTAGAGCAGCCTCAGCCACGGGGAGGAGTGTGGACAACTCCTTGGCAGGTTTGTTGCCTAGATTCCTACAAGATTAATGAAGCATCCATGCTGCCTCACTCTTTGATCACAAGTATTTTCATTCTCCTTAGCTTTGTGCTCTTGTATTTGACTTGGGTTTTTGACTTTGCTTTTATGGAACTACCTCTTAGGTAGTTATTTACTCTCTACAGCACTTGACCAAGACTAGGACTATGTATAGGTAATGAGGGGGTTCTACGGAATGGCAGTGGTAGGATTTTTTAGTAAGATATATGATGGGAGGACTAGAAGTAATGGATGTAAACTGGAAGGGTGTAGATTCAGGCTAGATATAAGAAATAAATTCTTTACAGTGAGGGTGGTGAAGCACTGGAACAGGTTGCCCAGAGAGGTTGTAGATGCCCCCTCTCTGGAGGTGTTTAAGATCAGGCTGGACATGGCACTGAGCAGCCTGATCTAGTGGGAGGTGTCCCTGCCTGTGGCAGGGGGGTTGGAACTCGATGATCTTTAAGGTCCCTCCCAACCCAAACTATTCTTATCATTCTGTAATTCATCCTCTTAGGTTTTACATTGTTATTTTAGATTAAAATTGGTTGAAGCTTTATCAGGGTTCTGGAAATCTACTTATGTATATTTCTGATTAATTAAGAATGCTCTTGAGAAGGTACTAAGAAACTTCTCTTTTATAAATGAGGTGGAAAAAGACATTAGTTCAAATTTCCAGTGCACAGGTTCTCCTGGAGAAGATAAGCTAGGCCTTCTGTGCCTCAGTCTAAATTAGTTATGTTGAAAATTAGATTTTTTTATTCAATTTTATTTTATTACTTTATTGTTTGCCACCATCCCTTGGAAAGGGCCATGCATATCTATAGTGTGAGTATGCATATCTGTAATATGTAGAGAACCTGAAGAGCTGATACATCCAAAATTATCACCTTGTTACTATGAAATGGCTTCAGTGGTTGCAAAGAACAACAGTTCTTTTCTTGGCCTATGGGTGTATTTAAATATTCTTTCCTTATTTGTGCTACTGAATGAGGTGCTATAGCAAATGTGGATGGCTTCACTGTTGCAGCAGTTCAGACTTTTAAAGCTTTCTTTAAAAGGATTTTACCTTCTTAACATAGAGTGCTAAGGGTTTTTGTCAGGGAGTAAACCTAATTAGTTAAAGTGCTTTATAATACACCTTATTTCTAAAATGTTATTCATCTTTGTTGACGTTTTTAACTAGACCGCTGGTTTAGATTCTTTTAATTTCACTTGTTTGAATTATGAATAGTGAATGAATATAAATTTGTGTACTCTCCCTGTCTGACCAGGGAGAGTAAAATAACTCCCAAGGAGGGAGCTATCAGCCACAGATACCTGCCATGCAAGTTTGTGCCCAGTGCTAGGATGTGGCTGTCTCATGGGGTTTGCTGGTGCTAGCACTGGTAGCTATGTAGGTGCTTTGAAAGCAACTTGGAAGCTTGAAGGACATCCAGCATCAAGGCAGAGGCATGAGGTGGGCAACAGTGAGGCAGGAGATGGACAGTGGTTGAGACTTTTTAGCCAGGGCTTCTTGACTTATGATCTTGGAGGCAATCTCTTCTTAAAAGTGACTTAATGTAGGCAGGGAAGGGGTGTGTGTGGGTGAGTGAGCTCAAGGAGGTGACGCAAGTCTGGTGCGCTGGGCAGGCACAGGTTGCTGGGAGTTTAGTGCTGATGTGACTGATGCTTCACCTACAGGTCTTCATTTTGGAACCTTACTGATTGGAAGCTGGTAAAAGAAAGGTATTTCCACCAAAAACTTGCTGCAGTTCTCAACTCTTAAGAGGTAATTCCTTCCTATTATCTTTATCTGTGAATTCCTAAGAAAACTGTTAATTTGGAGAACCTGTAAAATCTGCTTGTGAAGGATCAGGGCATGAAAACTAATGATTAATTGCTTCTTGTTTGTGGGTAACTATGAAGAATTGTTTTAGGATTGGGTTTTTTTTTCCTGATTGAAGGCTGTTTAAACATCTACAGCTCTAAAAGGTATCTGTAAATCTACTGGACACCACAACAAGCTTGAGAGCAACAGCAGAAAAGCTTGAACTTGTGTAGCCCCTGGTGTGCAATGGAGGGGAAGCTGAGGGGAATTCCTCAGCCCCAGGGTTTGGAGCAGGACACAAAATAAAGGGTAGCAGAGGATCATCATAGTGAAATGTCATTATGGAGGTTAGCCTGAGGAAATCAGTGGAGGGTGTTTGCAACCCCCTCTTTTTTCTTTTTAAGGATACTTGAAACAAGAAAGGAGGACCAAAATTTGGAAATGAAGCTTACCTTTACACTGCAGGTGTACATACACTCCTGTGAATGTTTTCCACACTTGCTCCACTGTAACTCTCTTGTATTTGGGTGCTGAATACAGCAGTTAATTACTCTTGTTTCTGTAAAGACAGTCCTTTTCTGCTTTTGCCATGAATATTTTCTACAATGGGCATATTATAAGTAAAATAGTATTTCGGTGTTTAAAAGAAAAAACAAAAATTTGCTGGAATTACTTTCATCATGAGAATCTTATATTATCTATTGCAGTAGGAAAAAATGTGTTTATGATCAATAGCTATTTAGAAAAATAATATAGATCCTTTTTCAGAGCCTGCTTCTTCCCAGAAGCCAGCTTAGGCAATTCTATAATGCATGGAAAAGCTTGCATCAATACCAAAGATTTATCCACAATTTAAATTTCATTGATAAAACTAACCAAAACACAAGCACTCTCTAACACAAAGAAATACAGAAACCTTGCCTGAGCCTACTCAAATTTTCATCTTACACTTATTCTTTTATTCTGTTTTTTATTTAGGCCTTTAATCAGGGGTCAATCATAACAAAATGTTAGGGGTAACTTACTGGTCTCTAGGAAATTGTGGATAAATTATTAGAATTCTGGGGAGTAATCCTGTCTGGACTGTACCTGGTGTAATATTTTCCAGGGCAGCGATGACTTACCTAGTTTAGGACAGTGGTGCCTTTCTCAGTCTATATCATTTCACATGGCCATGCTATGCTTTCCTGTGTGCCACGTTTGAAACTAGGAGTGAGATGAAAGCTTTTCAACTAAGCACTATTGTGCTATACACACATGTGAAACAACTCATTGAGGACTTACCTTATTTCTGGTTTCAAGTATCAGAAGCATTATAGACACTTTAACCAAGAGTAATTCAACCTCTTCAGTTTGAATTAGGACTGTCTAGCAAATCTCGCTGTAGTGGTTGTGGACTTTGCTTCTTCCTTCAGATGTTATTAACCATTGATGGTACAGAAAGGACCATGTGCAGGTGCTTTACCCCTGAAGTTCAGAGCTGGAAAAATCTAGTGTAGTTTGCTGCCTTCAAAAAAAACCAAACCAACAAACAAAAAAATGAACCAAAAATACCTCCTCTTCATCAGGTGTTTAAGCTAACACATTGAGTTATGAAGGTGTTCCAGCTATGTAGCAGCGATCTCTAGCAGAAGGCTGGGATGGACAAGAGATGGCAGTAATGTTTTAGGCTGTCACAGCTGAACCTGTCGGATGATGTTTACCTATCAGAGCCCTGGCTCTGCAGAAAGCTATGGATACAGTTAGGTGTAACTGGTCTTCTGCAGATGCTCAAGCTTTCTATTAACAAGTGAACAGAGAACTTCATTGAGTTATGAGGCCACACTTAAATTCATTCTTCCTTATCTGTTCCCCATCTCACAAAGAAAAACACAAATGGAGGGGTTTGGTTTCCAGTTGGAATGGAAAAATAAATAGTGTGTTTGCTGAGGAAGTTTGATTTTCATCTTGAAAAGGGAGTCTGCTATTGGTCCATCTGAGTCAGTAGTCTGGCCTTACAAAAGGATTTATAATCAAGACAATGACTGATATTTTTTCTGTCATATACTCCTAATTTCCATTTCATTAATAATTCTAGTCTTTCTCTTTTCAATCTGCTTAGGCCAGCCACTTCTCACAGCCATAGAAAGAAGGCTTGCACTTCAGTTGTGTATGAGGGGTGAAGAGGGTGATTCTAATTCTTTGTTGTTAGCTTTCATAATTTATTGATGTTCTCCTAGTTTTTCCTACTATGAGCAAATACATTTTATAGTGCTTTCACAGTCAATAATTTACTGTTGTCATTAGGGAATAATTTAGTTTTTAGGGATACTCTTATTTCTAACAGAGATTATGGTCACAGTAGTAGGATGGCAGCAGGAGGTGATTCCCTGAAGCTGTTCTGTTAACATCCATATAATTCTTGAAGACATTAAGAGAGTTTTGCCATGAAACCAGTTTTACCATCTAGAAGGGAAGTTCACATGGGCTTAAAATCAAATTATCAAGCTGCTTCCTGTCCTATCTGCCCTGCCCCTAACTACCATTCCATTCCTCCATCAACATTCGCATATTGTCATATGGAAGGTGATCTTTAGGGAATGGGCTGAGCTGTGCATCAAGCAAATAATCAAAATATTCAAAGATATTAATGCTTCCTGTGTGGAGAAAGAAAACTGAACAGCAAGTGGTTTCAGTAGTTTTAATAAATTACGAAAAAACAAAAAGGGGCTTGAGGGGAAGGAAAAAGAGTGAGATGTTCCCCTTGTGAGATGATGCTAAAGACAGAGTCGTATGTGTTCATTTTTGAGTCTTGTATGTCCTAAATGCTAGAGCCCTGAAAATATTATCAAAGCAGCTAATGGAAACGTGGTTTTAGAGGTTATTATACTGAATTCAATGGAAGGAATCATGTGAGAGAGAAATTGCAGAAGTGGTGGAATGCGTGCACATGCATTAAATATAAATTGGGAAGCCTTTTTTTTAAGTGGAAAAATGTATGTACTTAAATGTGACTTATGACCCCAATGTATTGGCTATACGCCTTTGTTCAGCCTTAGGAGACATCAGAAAAGTAATTTGATACAACTTGCAGTTTGGATTTTTTTAATGTTTGTTGTTTAAAATGTGGAAAATGAGGATGCTAAATCATAAGAGCTTCTTTCTCTTTCTTTAGGGCTGAAGTACCTCTTATGCAGGCACCAGCACAATAAACGGCATCAGACTAAAATTCACTTTCAAATCCTGTTGTCTTGCATAACGCTGCTCAATGCTGAACCAGAAACTATTCTCCTACCAGTTTGTGTTTCATGACAAAAATTTTGACCTCATTTTTTACCAGTTTCAGTAAAATGTCTGCATGAGAGATGGTACTATACACAGGCAGTGAGAAGACAAAGATTCCTTTGATAGGCCATCACGGCAATGATCAGGAATTGCTTCAAGACGAGAATGATTTGGCTTGAGTGGCTACAGTTTAACAAACTGTGGCATGCTTTGCTGCATCAGTTCAGCGTGGGATTATGGGAAGTTGGATGAGATGCTATTGCTGAGCTTTTTTAATGCATGCTTTTCATTGCTGTAGTTGCATACAAAGATTTTAATGTAAACAACAGGCTAATATTATTACTTTAAATTAGAGGGTGTTTGCCTTTTAGACATGCAGGAAGATAATCATAATTATTTATAGTTTACCTTATAAATCAGCTTTTTATTTTACTCCCCCCCTGTAGCTCACACACCGTGTACCATGTACCTCCACCAGCACTGAGAACTGAACCAGCTGCTTTTGGTGATAGATGGAAAGCTACAAAAATTGTTTGGACTATAGAAAGCAAGTAGTGTGTTATAACACCCTTCTTATAACAAGGTCCTCTTCAAGCATGTAGGTTTATTGTCACCAAAATCTTCTCCCAGAGCATTGCTGTTTTCTGATAGGCTCCAGCCTAAATCTGCTTCTAGACAGTTGGTACCTGTTTGTTCTGGAATCGGCATCCTTTTTTGGTTCAAATGGTTTATTTCTCTTCCTACTGCCCTAGAGGGGGAAACTACATCCCCCACAAATCCTCCAGGATCTCTCTGCTGTGCATACTGCTCTATATGATCACTATCAATGCTGGAAATCCTTCTTCAGCCTCCTGTGTTTCTTGTCCCTCTTTTTTTGAACAGGAGTACTTTCTCTTGTGCAGTATTCCAGATGGAATTTTAGCAGTGCTTCTTATGGACTTACCTGTACTTCATGTCTCCATTGGAAATATTACTCTGGATGCATCCCAGGACTGCATGTGTGTTTTTCATAGATGTATCTCACTGGTGACTCACAGCCATTTTGTGAGATGGGCAAGCATGTCCAGGCTCTAGGCATTGATCATCCTCCAGTGACTACTTGGAGATGGTTTATTTTATATTCATGACTCTGCTTTGTTCATAAGTGACTTTTATCCCACACCCACAGCTCCAGTCTCTAAGGCCATGGTGCCTGTTGTGTAACAACTCAAAACACCTTTGTGTTAAAATTGCTTCCCAACTTTGTTGTCAGCTGCCCCAATTACAAGAAAAACAGTTTCAAAAGAAGTATAAGACTGATCTTTGGGTTTTACTTAGTGTTTTCATTAGTAATTTCCAAGATGTCTGCAGGTTTTTCTTCCCATACTGGCTGCTGCCATCTCTTTTGGGCTGGATCTTTACTGCTGTCACAGTTCCTCTACTGGTCTCCAGCTTTGCACATTTAATGTGATACCACATGAAAAAGTAGTAAGGAACATTTGTTGAAAATCTGGGCAACTTTCAGTAGACTCCCTTACAGCAAACTTGTGTCCTGATCTCTTTTTAGCTTCATATTCTTATGGCTCTTTGTTAGTCTCTACTGAAATCTTATATGCTCTTAATGGGTTCTGTAGCCTTTCTTCTATGTGACATGAAGTGACATGAAGTGACATGTGACATCTATGATCGTTTTTTATTTTCACAGCTAATCTTGAAACAAGTCTATATCTTCCACATTTGTAGAGATAGTTCTCTCTTGGAGTTGTGTTGAGCAGTTTCATTTGGTTTTTTCTTGGACAACGTTGAAGACATAGAGTTGCAAGGAGTGGTGTATGTTTTTAAAATGCTTGCCTGGTCATCTGTTTCCCTTCTCTGTAATGGTGGTGGTGGATGATAATACCCTTTGTTCCAAAAAATAGCAAATGTGTTCTGACATAAAACTGGCTTTGGGCAATGTACCAGCCCGGATGGACTGATGGCTAATGATGCCCTTTAACTATATACCCTTAACTATATACAGACCTATATAGTCTGCAGGACTAGCTGAAACTGCAGGAGCTAGCTGAAACTGGTGTTTCCTGGTGTGGTTTAGTTTCAACAACACGTTTACACAAATTTGGCTGAAGTAGATTGGAATTGAGCAGTTTTCAAGTTGTGTTATATCCATGGTAAATAGCGACAGTACATGCCTGGTCTTTATTTCTGTTCCTGTGATAACACTGTCACAGAAATCTGTTAAATATCCAAAGAATTTGGTACTGGTTGCAGCCCTTGGTAGATACCTCCTTGGCATTTTAATAGGCATGTACATTTTCCTGTAGACCTTATGTTCTGGTTAAAATGAGTTGTAAATTAACCTATTTGTGTGAGGAAAAGCGGGTTTTTTATTTTCACAGCTTTAAAATTTGCTACAGGTAGTGGATTTTTAAAGAAATATATCTGACTTGGTGAGGAAATGTTTGAAGAATACTGTTTGCTTTTGTGGGTTTTATTTCTAAGGAAAAACAGTTTTGCAGCCTGGTGATTCTTAGTTTCTTTGGAGATTTTCTTATTTTGAAGTTTGGTTTGTAGATTTCTGCATGAAACTTTCATGGCATAAAGCTTGTGAAATTAGATAACACGCTTTAAACAAGCCACCTCTGGGTAAAGCACATCTCTAATTACTGAGACTAAATTATGTGGAAAGTGAGCTTGTATCTGAAGTAAATCTCCAGTTCAGTAATCTAAAATTAAATAATGATTAACTTAATTGCTTCAGGACCATGAAAACCACTCTTAATAAAATATAGGAATTAACTGGGTAATTTGAGAGTTCATGATTGCTTCCACTTCATTTTCAATGACTTCTATCGAGACAAGATTTGTAGGTAAAAGAAATACCTTTTGTTATGCTAATTAGTAAAGCTAGGAAAACTGGGCTAGTTCTTGACTATGTAAGTCCTATAAGCTCTGTATATAAGCTGCAATTTCACAACTAAATATAGGTTGAGAACTCTTTCTGTTTCATAGATATGTTCCATGGTGGAGCAGAATGTAGTAATTAGTACACATGAAGAGGGATTAAGGAGGTTTTTTTCACCAAAGAAAAAAAGGGTTAATTTTAATAAGAAGAGTTTGAGTTGAAGAATTTGTAGCCTGAAATAGCATCTGCATGTTGTTTGCATTTTATTTTGCTTCTAAACAAAGTATTGCTACCTTCATTCATTGAAGAATGTCTGTTTTGCTTACAGGCAAATGAGAAAGCAAATCTCGTGAAACATAAACAGTGGTACTTCCCCAGAGCAAGGAGATGGGAATTCTCCTGTTGCTCTGAGTGTTGCCAGGTGCCAGAAGTGGTCCACTGGTCCCCATTGGTGGTGGTAAGAGAGAAATCTTCCCCCCATATTTTTGTATTTGTATTTTGTCTATAGTGATAAGATGCTTTTAACAAAAAATTAGAAGAAAGTCCTGTTCTTTTAATAGACCTGTATGAATTGCTGGGGGAGGCATCAGAAGTCTCCCACTCTGATGACTTTAAAGTAGAGACAGAACTAATGCTTCAGCTTGCTTCTTTAGTGTTTGCTCCTGCTCTCTCATATATACTGTATCTGTTGGTAATCATTGCAGCAAAGACTTAACTACAAATAAGCCTCTGGAGGACTCTAGAAATACTTAAGTCACTTCACCTTTTAGGTGTGGAAGGGGAGCTATGGCCTCAAATACTTGAAGTACTTCCTTTAGAGAGTTCTTAAAAGTCTCTTGAATGCTGACTCTAGGGTCATCTTAGGCTGCCTTTAATCCAAACATCCTTAAATTTTGTCCGCTAACCAGATATAGAAATGTTCAGTTCTGTCAGGAGACTTCTTTCTTTTAGCCCTTTTTTGTGTAGTCTGTCAAATGGTGACAGCAAAAGTGGAAAGCTTATGAGACCTCACTGACACAACAGCAGTCAGAAAGGACTTTTCCAGGACAGGATCTTAAAACTCTGAAGTGGATAGTGTCAAATGTTGACATTTTAATGATGTTTTATTATACCCTGCCCTGCCCCTTCGTGGGTTATTAGTAGCTTTTTTTTTAATAGAAAAGTAATTTAATCTTGGTGATTTTGCAAAGTCCCAGAGTGCTCCTTTCAAATTCTATAACCTTTCATGGTCTGTTACAGGACAAGTAATGTCCCAAGAAACTTTAGTTTCTGTGAGGTATGTCTCGAAGCTCTGATTTACAAGGTAGTAAGTACATGGTGGATCAGCTACAGTGTGTGGTAGGGGCAGGTATTCATTCCCCATGNTAATCTTGGTGATTTTGCAAAGTCCCAGAGTGCTCCTTTCAAATTCTATAACCTTTCATGGTCTGTTACAGGACAAGTAATGTCCCAAGAAACTTTAGTTTCTGTGAGGTATGTCTCAAAGCTCTGATTTACAAGGTAGTACATGGTGGATCAGCTACAGTGTGTGGTAGGGGCAGGTATTCATTCCCCATGCAAAGTTACATACCTTCTGAAGATGTGTGTGTTCCTGCTATACAGGAAGCTAAAACATTTATCCCAAATCGTATTAGGTGGGCAAATGACTACTTTGAGTTAGTCCCAAATATTCTTGGATCAAAATTTTGCTTCCAAAAGTCAGCTATGGCAGCTTAAAACTCTGCAGGGAGGGAAAAGTGTTAGATTGATTCATGAAGGTAGCCTTGCTGCAAGTGTGGTGGTGACCAGCTACTTTCAGAACTGGATCTGCAAAATGCTTTCGCTTGTCTTTTTGCCCTTGATGTAAGAGCAATGCTGCAGAAATACCAAAAAGTCTAGTTTTTTATGCATTCGCTGTTTTGTAGCTTATTTTCCCACTTACACATTTAGAATTTTTGCTTTCCTATGTGGGTAAGGCCTGAAAAGGCCATCAATGTTACTCAGAAACTAAAATATGCTTGGGTGACAGGATTTTATGAATTTTACACAGCTCTTGAATTTGCAAGCTCTGCTTCTGTTGGGAGAAGAAGAGAACTTGGGCTTCTTGTATCCAGCCTTGCCCATTGCCAGAGCCACAAACCTGGTGCCAGTGCCCCTCATGTAGTGTGTGCCTGGGTATCTTACCTTGGGTCACTAGAAACTGCGAGGAAAAATAATCTGGAAATTAAATATTCTGAATGAAGTGGATGGCCATGCTGGAAGTTGCATGACTTGAATAATTCCATGAATAATTCCTTCAGCCTTCACCTTCCTGATTGTTAAGATAAATCCTGAGTGGGTTGACAGATGTATTAATATGGATTAGAGAAACTGTATGGAGAGCTTTTCAGTGTCCCAGTGGATGCTGCTTCTGCAGAACAAATCTCCATTTCATGAACCAAAGTACAAATAGTACCAACAGGCATACAGTCGAGGAGGTGAGGGACTGAATTATGGTTAAGGCCAAATTATGATAGTATTTGCCATAGCAGCTGTTCCCTCTGGTTGGGCTTCATACATAGACAGGGGCCCTACAAGTTGCTCTTGTCCTTGTTCTGCATCTTCATGGAGTGAATATTGTTTCTGTGTCCTTTACTTGATTATGTCTCCTCTAACTTTTGAGCCTGTGTATGAGGATAACACCAGAAAACCAGTTCAGGTTGTGATTTTTATTTGGAATACGCAAGTTTGACAGCTGTGTTTTGTGAAGCATTTGGTCCTCTTTATCTTTCGAAACACAAACTGCACCACATTAAGCTTTGATCCCCAGAAAGCTTGTGATTTTTATGCTTGTTCCCAGGACCCAGTCTTGTTAAGCCTTGCTGGGACTTTTGCTGCTGTGGGCTGGCAGAGGGACCCCTTGTAGCTTTGGAAATCAGTTAGTGCAAGTCAAGGATCATGAACCTCTAAATTAGATCTCCTAGAGATGTTTGTTTGGAGAGGGAAAAAAAGAAATCCAATCTGAAAGTGCTATATAAGAAGCTATAATGGCATTTATTCTTTTATAATTGTTTTGAAAATTAGCATTGACATGGGAGCAATTGTTTTTGCATGCTTTTTAAATTGTGAAGGCCACACATCCAGGACCGTTGGCAGTTTTTTCTAAAGCAGCAGAAAATACAGATGGGAACACTAAAGCTATCTCAGCACGTGATTCAAGGTGATATTTAATATCAAGGCCAGTTTCATATCAAGGGTTCATTTGCCCAATCTCTGCACCTGTGTCTCCTTTCCAACTTAGAATCATGCAGTTGTCTGTTTTGGAAGGGGCTCTCAGATCTTTGAGTCCAACCATCAACCTGTTGTTGGAAGTAATGAGCTTTGTTACACAGAAACGCTTATTAATGCAGTGAAGTGTCAATTACTATAAATGTTTCCAAAATCTGGCTTAATATAGTTAAGGTAAAAGAAATATATTTAAAAAAAAATGGATTGAGAGAAGGCATTCATATTTAATGGGTTTGAAAGTGAACAGCGCTGGCTGCAAACTTGAGAAGCAATTTTACCTTGCTGAGTAAACATCACAAAGGTCTTGATTGGAGAAATAGTGTCTCTTTTATATTAGTTCTGGTAATTAGACCAGTCTGCTTGTTTGTTTATTTTAAATGAAGCTGGCTTGCTTTGCTAGACTCATTGTCTCTATGGTATAAATGTGCTCTATATTTATTAACACATTGCATTGAACTGCACGCAGTCTTTAATATTCTTGAATATCTGATTTTTTTTTTTGCATACAATTGCAGAGGGGCTGAGGGTTAGCAGTTAAGAATTAATCATAAGAGCTTAAATGCTACTTCTCAAACCATTACTCTGCCTAACTGAGGAGCTTTTAAAGAGCAGAGCCAACCTAGAAGCAGTGACATCCAGAATTAAAGTATGGAACAAAGGCATTTTTGAATACAAGGTTTTGTTTACTACTTAGCTTCTAATTTTTCAAATGATGGAGAGCAATTTTTAACTTGGCAGCCAGACTATTCTGAAACTCTGTAAGCAATGAGAGAAATAGGTGCCCATTTTTATACTGTAATTCCACATTTCCTACAGTTCATTGTAAATCTGCCAGATAACAGAAAAAGACCTCTGCTCTGGAGATCTTGTGTGTCTCTGATAGAAGTGGAAACAATACAGTGGAATGTGCACAGACATACAAATTTCCATGGAGGCAGATTCCTACCTGCTTTGTGCTAGGTCACTGAGAACTATCCCATGGCCAGATTAATATCAGTACTGTGGCACCTGTGAGACTGAGAAGGTACTTGAAGGGTCAGAATTATTTTGCTGTTCTCTGTCTAGATGCAGTTGGGAGCTAGTTTACGTGAGGTGGTGGTAAGAAGACTAGAGACAATCGGAAAATTCCTTTTACTGTCAGTAATGGAGCAGTTCTCATGCATTGCTGTCTGCATTTTTTGCTGGTGCAAGGCAGGAATGCTTTTCTAGTGGGCCAGTCGGTTCCAGGATCCCTACAGACTTCACTGAAAGGCTATTTAGATCACTTCCATCTCAGAAATTGATGCTGCTGTTGGGAAGTAGCTGAACTGAATTGCAACAGGGCTAGGCAGTCCTGGATTTCTGATCTTTATTCGCAGCATCTTTCAAAGACTCTGCATCTTACCAGACAAGGATCCCCTGTTCTGCAGAATTCAAAATAGTTTGAATTAACTATATGCTCAAGAGACTTATTTAGCAATAGGATGCCGAGCTATGAGGAGGTGGAATTTTCAAGGACTGGACAGAGCTGTAGGTCTTTCTTTCCAGCTCGTTCTCCTACACAAATTTTAGATCAGATGGGTTGAGTGGCTGCCTTCAGTTTCCCAGATGAATGGCCAACAAAGATCTTGCCTGAACTCTAACACTGTACAGGCTTCCCAGT
The DNA here is from genome assembly GCA_013400935.1 of Turnix velox. Classification (NCBI taxonomy): domain Eukaryota; kingdom Metazoa; phylum Chordata; class Aves; order Charadriiformes; family Turnicidae; genus Turnix; species Turnix velox. Next base: position 588,156 of record VZTY01013944.1, read on the forward strand.
TCTTAGTTAATTTTTGAATGAGTGGGATACTGCATTTATAGAGTTGTAATTTATAAAGATTTCACTATGTGCAAAGGTGCATGTTCATGTGCATGGCATACAAGTTTGAGTTCAAAATGTGTTCTTCAAATGTGTGCAGTAGCAAAGGACTTTTTCATTTTGTAGTTTAGTGGTTTTTTTCTTATTGTTCAAAGTGGAGTGTTTCTCCATTTACACTGAAAGGAGTGTGTGCTGTGTGGTTGCTGCTGCTATTGGTATTCAGGACAGAAGGACCTGGTATAATCTTTTCTGAAAACACAGAACAAAAAGTTTTGTCCACCATGTATTTGTTTTTGCTATCAATTGGCTTGATAAAAGCTTGCCCTCACTTTTTAAAAAGATACCTTCTTTTGTGTATATGCAAAAAGGGGATCTTACCGCATGGATAATTATTAGTTCAGACTGATAAAAGCCTTGTGAAATATTTGTCAGTGAAATAACTCTAAAAAAATGTAACCATTGTGCTTGAGATGACAGCTGGAGTGACAGGAAAGGGATAAAAGTTGGATCCCAAATAAGGAAGAAGGGGGGTGATACTGGCACCTGCCCTACTGTTACTGCTCTTACCCTTTGGGTTGTGAACAGCAGACTGCATGCAACGCTCTATGAAGCAGCACTGCACTAAACATCCACCTCTTCTGCAGGATCAAGCTCTGATGCAATTGAGAATGCCAGTTTGGCTCATGTGAACAACTGAGAAACTGTCTGGATTGTGTACCTGTTGGTTTTCCAAGACACATTTTTTACCTATTATTCATTTCTGTCTGCAAAACAATGAGGTTTTATCTTAAGCTGCCTTGATGTCAACCAGCAGAGTGCACCTACTTACTGCTTTGGATTTTAGTATTTGTAACTTCTCTCTCTGTTCTCTCTGTGATAGATCTTCCAAGTCCAGATAATTCAGAACAGTGGCTTTCATCTTCCCTCCCCCTCCATACAGCCTCCACCCATCTAAACACGAGGAACCAGTGGAAGCATAGCCTTCCTATAAAGAAGTGTCTAGAGGAGGTATGCATGTGCTAAATGTCAGTTTGGTGACAGTAGTCTGGTTGTCTCTCTTGCTTGTCACAGATCTGTCAAGAATACTGGGGACCATAAAGTTACAAGTGAGTGGCATATATTCTGCTTCTCAGCTATCTTTTAGAGCAGCCTTTCTCCCTTGGTGGTAAACTCTGAGTGGTTTACAGTTTGGATGTACATGTGTAGAGTGAAATAATGAGAATTCTTTTCTGGGGAATTTTCTGGCTTTAGTATAACAGAGCATTTGCAGGGGAAAACTTTCCTACTGTTTCTTCTTGGTGTTGCAGCTGTCATTCTTACAGTGTATAGCTAGCTTGGGTGTCACAGGGAACCTTCACTTTTGGTGTTAATAATTTACTTACTTAATAATACTCTTGTTGCTTATAAATCCTTGCAAATACTTAAAGGTTGGGAGTTAGGAGGATTGGACCAGCCTTGTTGTGCCTAGCAACAGAACAAGAAGTAATGGGCACAAACATTAACAAAGAAAGTTCCATCTAAACACGAGGAGGAACTTCTTTGTGGGTAACGGAGCACTGGAACCAGCTGCCCAGGGAGGTGATGGAGTCCTTGTCTCAGAAGACATTCAAAACCCACTTGGATGAATTTCTGTGTAGCCTGCTCTAGGAGAACCTGTTCTGGCAGTGGGGATGGGAATGCATGATCTCTAGAGGTCCCTTCCAATCCCTATCATTCTGTGATTCTTTATTTATTTAAGCCTTTCTGTCCTGTCAATCCAAGCCGTGGTAGCAAATGCTGGAGTGGAAGCATGAGGGTTCTTCAACTTGCACCACTAATCATGTATTACTGTGGATGCAGTCACAGAATAAATCATATTGCTCCACTTTTGCAGAAGGTAGTGCTTTTTTACTGAGGATGTAAAGCAGCTCAGCAATTCTCAAAAGACAGACTTTCACTTTCTTCCCAATTAACATGCAGTACTTCAGAAAAAAAGCTTTGAACTTGGGCAGGGACTTGCAGGCAAATGTATGGTGTTTGCTGACTTCGTTTAGCAGCAGTCAGAAGCTTCTCCTTGTTCAGCCACAGCACATTTGCATGTTGATGGATGTCTCCTGTTGGCTCTCTTTGCCTCTTATGTTTAAGGGTTGATTTTGTCTCTTTTTGCATAATTTTCCATCTAGAAAGCCAAGTATTTCATTCTTCTTACAACACATCTCTGATGATTGCAGATGAGACTTCTTTGTTTATCCTTTATTTTGCATCTCTGATTTTAGGAGTAAGGAAACTGCCACAAAGTATCTCCCAGATTAACACAATTATCTAGAAAGAGCTGGGCCTCTAGGTTTCGTGGGCTGGTGTGTAGATGCTCTTACGCTCCTGAAATTTCTTTTGTAGTTGGTTTTTCTGTGAACACAAAGGATGAATTCCCACTTGTCTTTAAAATTCAACCACATGGAGCAAGAGGAGCATTTTGTGTAGTCTTAGAGATGAGTAGACACTACTGAGGTTTTTCTTAATCATCAGAGACTAAGATTGGCAACATTGTATAATTACATAACATTGATCTATTTTATACAATACAACAGGCCTGTTACTCAAATAATTTTGTACTAATAGGGCTTCTGTTAGATAAGTCCTTTTCTGTTTGTTATGTAAGAGTCGATATTATGGAATCATTAGGAATACCAGCACTATAATTTTAGAATTGCTTTTATAATAGAAATAACAAGTAATCCTTTCTCCAAATATAGGCAATTATTGCAATATCCTAATATTTTATTTCTTTCAAATGAGGCCTCTTGATAATTCCTGATTTGATTTTGATTGCTATTTACAAAAGGCTGAAGCTGTCCTGTGCCTAGACATAATCCTTTGTATCCATTTTCTGTGATTAATACTGTACACTGGAAAAGTATTGATCAGCAGTCCTGGAAGGCAGTGACTGAAATTTGGCTACAAAAACATTGCAAGTGCCAGTTCACAGGTTCTGCATGTCTGGAACCCTCCTGTCATATTTGAACTAGACGAGTGTCCCATGAGTTTCAGGATTTATTTTAATATAAGTTAGTTTCTGTAACTTTGTTTCTGTAATTGAGAACAGAAACAGTATGAGCAGTCACCAAATGGGATTGGGGAGCACAGTCATTGAAAGTTCCTTTGGAACCCCTAGAAAATTATTATTTCCAAGCATGGAATTTGGTTGCAAGCTATCTCCTCTAACGAAGGTGTGGGTAGTAGTAAGACTTACTTGTATAGTCACTTGAGAAATTAGGTTGAACTACAGCAAAAGGTTTTACAATGAACGTGGAATTTGGGCAAGATGTAAGAAGGTACGAGGACCTGTTGACTTGATGCATAGAAGGCATCAGAACCTCTTCCTTTAATTCATTAATACTATGATGTTTCTGTACTGGTTGAGAATGTGGTTTCCACTGGGCCCTGTTCACCATTTTCTGGTGCATGTTCTACTTATTCTGTGTGCTTTTAAACTCAGAGGCATCTTTCTCTATTCTTTATACACCCAGCTCTGCTGAACTTCATAACAGATAAAATGTCATATTTGTCTGTGGTTTTTAAATTTACAGCCACCTTTTTGTCCAAATACTCCCAAGTATTGTATTTTTCTTTGACTGTAAAAACTTTCTGTTTATTGTATCTTAAGCATTTTTGTTCTACCTCGTCCCAATTTATGAAATCTCCAAAAATTTCTTGTGACCCTAGTTAGAGAGGAGCCAAGGTTATAGCAGGAGGTATTGGATGCTGTAGCTTTCTGTAGTGATTATGCCAGAGTTTGGTCAGAAAATGTGTGTGACTACTACTTAAATTTTCCTTTAAATCTACATTGTGTTTAGATTTTGTTTCCTTGTGGTTTTTTTAAGAGGCCTAACTCTTAGCAGGAGAAGGATCAGTTACACCAGTGAAAACTGCATCTGCAGGAAGGGCCGTGTTGAAGTAGGGCTAGGTGAAGGGTAACCACACTCTTCAGTCCTAATGTTATTTTCCTCTGTGGATGTGGCCTCAAGTCTCTCTTTACCAAAACTTTCCAGGTTATGGCACAGAGCAGAGGACGAGCCCCTGAGCCTTAATCACACCAACTGCACTGTGTTCCTGCTGCTTGGGTAGAATGTAACCACTGCCACTTAGCTTCTTTCCTCTCTAGAGTCTGACATCTCCTTTTTGTTAATCAAGCTGCTGAAGTGTGCCTACTGTGACTCAGACCTCCCAAAAGCCCTGAATTTGGAACAGGGAGGAGAGAGAAAATATACCATTGTCTTTAACTTGGGTACAGAGAGACCCACAGAGAAAGGCTACAGGCAGTGGAGTCCCAAGTTCCCAGTTCTCCTGCTCCTTGAATGGCTGCAGAGCCCCCTCCATCTCTGCAGTTCAAAGGTGCCTCCCTTCATCAGGCCACAAAGGCAAGGGCTGTGCTGAGGATTCAGATCCATTCAGTGCTGTGATATTCTCTCAAACCTTATATTAGCTCTTTATGGAGGAGAGACAGGCTTTGGTGGGGCAGAAGGTTCCTTTGGGTTAAAATCTAGATTTTGTTAAAATCTTTTGTCAGCTCTTTAAAAAAAAAGTCCTAAGCAGCTGGGCTGAACATACGTACCTCACCACACGAGTGAATCCAGTTGATTGTAGCCTGGTAATTTGTTGTAAGAAGATTATTGGATTAGAGCAAAGGCTTGGTTTGTCAGCAACACCACCTGATGGTAATATTTATTGAGAAGCATTACTTATTTAAAATATAAGTCCACTTATGCTCCAATCATGTCTTCATTCTTAAGATTCCGGAGGATTTTGTAGTTTGATGTTTTACAAAACCATGTAACGGAGAGGACACCCACCTGTTGTTTTTTTCCCTGCTGCTGAGCAGGCAGTTCTAGTAGCTGCAGCAATTCCAGATTTACCTTGATGTGCTTTTGTCATCATAATCCCTCCTCCATGTCAAGACTGATTTGCTTTCCTAGCCAAGACTTGCTTCGTCCATTTTTGCCGTTCTGTTTCTCCTCTTGCCTTTTTTTTGTTTGTTTGTTTGTTTTATTAATCAATAACAAATTACAAAGATGTTGTTAAACCAGTCGGGTATGTGCTTGCTAGCTGGAGTTTGTGCTACACTCATCGTCCTGGCTTTAGCCTATTATTTGTATTGGTAAGTCAGATTCTGCGCTGTTACTGCAGTAGTGGCTTGTCCTTTATAATGGTTTCTTGGGGTGGGCTATAAAGTACTGGCCCTTTTGAAATGCTAATGTGCTTGCTAGAACATGTCCAGGGGTATGTGCCTTCCCTCATTTGTACCAGTGCCCTCGTAGTTATCGTGGGACTCAGTTTTGCCGCTGTTTGAGTCTTTGTATGTTTTTATTCAGCTGAGAGTGTAGTGGTGAAGGATGCTATAGCATGTGCTCGGTAGGATGATGATTGCGTCTTCCCGGTTTGTTGTGAGAGCTTTTTTAAACTTTTCTGGGTCTTACTTGATACTCTTGCTTAGTGTTTGCATGGCTGTCTCTCTTGGTGACAGGCTCACAGCCTATTAGGATATTTGCAGGACACTCGTGTCTTCAGCACTCTAAAAGAAATATTTCAGGCAGGCACAAATTAAAGCCTGCTGTGGTGAGGAAACTCAGTGGGTTGCTTCCCTTCAGAAATAAGTTGGGGCCTCAGGAGGGTGGTAGGAGCCCCAATGTACCTGTTTTTTGCCATGCTATGGAGCAGCACGTTGTGATGTGTCTGCGTAGGCTTTGGGAAAGACAGGAGCAGTGCAGGGCTGCCCTAAATTTCTGAGCTGGCTGCTTTTCTGTGTGTCTTTTTACATATGTCCAAGACTTTCAGCCAAAAGAAATCTTGGAACTTCCTAGAGCTGCATTTGGAGCAAATAGCAACTTTTAGAAACCCAAATGCAGTGTGTTGACTAGTTGTGGTGGAAAATTTGCACATCATTTCAACTGTGAAGAGTCTTCTTGGAGTTGTAATTAATATGGCTCTGATTGGAAAACTTTCTAAGGGGTGTGATGTTGCCGATAAGTCCCCAGTGTAAAATGTGGATTCTTTTTTTGTTTGTTTTATAAGGCAATGAAGAGATAAATAAAAGAAAATCTGTGGGGTGATCATCTTGGATTTCTTACTGCCAAGTGCTTGCTCCAGGCTATTAGCCTGTGCTATTTACAAGCCTACAATCCTCTGCGTGTGCACGTACACGCTTCTAGTATTAATGAGTTTATTTATGTTTAAGCTTTAAAGTGAATATCTACAGCTATGGAAGCTTTCAGCTATGCAGTGTGGTAGCTCGAAATTGCAATGTGTGTTATTGCTAGCCTCTTTAGTGCTCAAAATAATCAAGATAATGGGCCATATGTTAACAGTTGTCTTGCTAGATGTTTTTTTATCTAAGAAAGTACATGCAGTAGGTATATACTGGAACATAGTGCAGATTTTAATTAATTCTCCTTCTTCTAACTCATGTTTTGATGCATATAGTATATGTGTCTGATACCAGTTGTATTTTGGGTACAAATATAAATTTTTGTGAGTGTTATACATAGATGTGAAGTGTATATCTCTTACAATTCTATTTTTTCATCTTATCTTGTTCACTCTTAAAATTCTTTACTTGAGTCCAGATCAGATCTGGGTTGCAGGAGAGATTACAATTCTGCACACAGCAAGAATTAACTGGTATTAGGTCAGATCCTCTTCTTCAACAACCTCAAGGTTCAAAAGAAAATTAATTACATCATCTATTTGTTACTGAAAAGAAAGCACATTCAAGCCTCTCTGACTAGATATCAGTGAGATGTAATGAGCCTACCTCAGAGTGCTTTTTTGGCTTTGTTGGTTTTGGTTCTTTTAACTCTTTAANAAGACTAGATATCAGTGAGATCTAATGAGCCTACCTCAGAGTGCTGTTTTGGTTCTTTTAACTCTTTAATTGTTGGTACTTGAAGAAGCCTTACTTAGATCAATATTTAAGTATATTTTTAACATATATCTCCTCTGTGGGAACTCACTAAAAAGACTGGAGTTTTTTTTCTCTCAGATGCGTGTGTTTGACTGCTGCAATTATGAGGGATATCCTCAGACAGAGCTGGGGTGATTAAGATCAGAGATCACCAGTTCAGCCAGGAATCAACTTTGCATATGGAGAGATTAACCTGATTTTTCTGTAATTCCATCTGTGATCTTTTCCTTCCCTCTTATTGGAGCACTCTTATTAGCTTACTGGACAGGATGAAGTTTGATCACCTTCTGGGCTGAATTCAGTTTGTACTCTAAGGAGCTCATCAAGGAAGAGAAATGTCTTTGTTCCTCTGGGGTTTACATGGTACCCAGCAGGACTGACTCCCACTCTCTACCAGCTTGTAATAACAACACCAACCTCAGAAATCACCTAGGAAATCCACCATGCTCCCTCCTCTCTTATCATCTCCCAAAAAATAAATTTTAAAGATGCATTGTGCTAAAGCGGAGGTGGAATTAAAGCTGGCCAGGGACATAAAGGGTAATAAGAAAAACTTTTACAAATATGTAAATGAGAAGAGGAAGACTAGGGAAGATGTGGGCCCTTTCCAAAAAGACACTGGAGAGCTGGTCACGGGATTTGGAGAAGGCTGAGGTACTCAACAACTTCTTTGCCTCAGTCTTCACTGGTACGGCCTCTGATTCCACAACTGAAGTATTAAAAAATGTGGCCGTATACCAGGGGAAGCAGGATCCACCCACTGTGTGTGAAGAGCAGGTTCGTGAACACCTGAGAAACTTGGAGGTGCACAAGTCTATGGGACCTGATGAGATCCACCCATGGGTCCTTAGAGAACTGGCAGATGAAGTTGCCAAACCACTGTCCATCATATTTGAAAGGTCAAGGCAGTCTGGTGAAGTTCCCACTGACTGGAGAAAGGGGAACATAATTCCCATATTAAAAAGGGAAAGAAGGAGGACCCAGGAAACTACAGGCCAGTCAGTCTCACCTCTGTGCCTGGCAAAGTCATGGAGCAGATCCTCCTAAAAGGGTTGCAAAAACACATGGAGGGTGACACAGAGGTGATTGGAGGCAACCAACATGGCTTCACCAGGGGCAAAT
>VZTY01013944.1:596743-618358 GCA_013400935.1 Turnix velox
GTCCAGTTCTGGAGCCCTCAACACAGGAAGGACATTGAACTATTGGAGAGGGTCCAGAGAAGGGCCACGAAGATGGTCAAATGCCCTATGAAGACAGGCTGAGGGAATTGGGGTTGTTCAGCTTGGAGAAGAGAAGGCTCAGAGGGGACGTCATAGTAACTTATCAGTACCTGAGGGGGTCCTACAGAAAGGCAGGGGAAGGAATTTTTAACATAATATTGGATGGGAGGACTAGAAACAATGGATGTAAATTGGAGGGGGGTAGATTTAGACTTGACATAAGAAAGAAATTCTTTACAGTGAGGGTGGTGAAGCACTGGAACCGGTTGCCCCGAGAAGTTGTGGATGCCCCCTCTCTGGAGGTGTTCATGACTAGGCTGGACAAGGTACTGGGCAGCCTGATCTAGTGGGAGGTGTCCCTGCCTATGGCAGGGGGGTTGGAACTCTATGATCTTTGAGGTCCCTTCCAATCCAAACTATTCTGTGATTCTATGTGTGAGTCCTAGTACTCAGGCAGCAATGGAAGATGTACATTGGATCAGTCACTGCAGTTTGTGTTTTCCTAAAGTTGCTGGAAGTTGTGTAGAGAATATTCCAGAAGGCATCTATCTATCTATCTCCACACATAGAAGGCATCTACCTATCAGTGTCTCCACACATAGGCTTGTTGTACTATCAAGTATGAATGCCTCACAAGATACACTGCAGCAACTGAGTCTATACACAGATTGTATAATCCATAGTGGAAAACAAATGTTAACAGAAATTATATAGGCATGGAACATCACATTTATTTCTTTGGTCACTTAAGGAGTTGTTATTGTGTGTGTGCTTGTCATCACTTAATATGTAGGTTAAAACTCATAAGAATCCTGTTCCCTAACTTTTTTGTGGTTTTTAATGAACCCATTACAAGCTACAAAATCTTTGAAACAAATGTCTTATTTTTCCCTTGCTTAATCTGCCCTAAAAGTTGCAGTTTCTGGCCACCAAAGGAGTCCAAACTCTTAACATGATTTTATTAATTGGTGTACTCTTATTAGAACATTAGGTAATTTAACTCTGATATTTCACCACATTCCTAGCCCTGTAGGGGCTCATATTTTTGAGTGAATTTGTTATTTGAGGCAGAACAAGCCTGAGGTTCCTCATTTGTGTTTACTGGAGGGATGATTTGCACATAGCAGGGTCAGGGTCATTTTGTGCTGCCAAGGAGCTCAGTGAGATGGTTAAACCTTGGGGATGTTTGATCATCCTGGGAAGTATTGCATTGTAAATGCTAAATTGATTGAAAGTGAACTTTAAGTCTTGCTTCTGTCAAGTTAGTGCCTGGTTTGTGTTTTCTTTCAGAGTCACAGAACAAAAGACTGCATTGTGACTGCTATATAAAAAACTGTTTTCAAGAAAGATTGACTTCTGAGAGTGCTAAACAGGCAAAAATGAGTAGCCAGGCAATTCACTGATGCTCCTGCATCAGTTCCTCAGCCCTGAGAGAAGCAACAGAGTAGCTGAAGAGCACTTCTCCTGATGTTGGCTGAAGGGCAGAGAGAGCCCTCTCTGGAAGTCTCTTGGGATAAAAATTTTAAAAAATACATTTCTCATCTACACTTAGTACATTATTCATATATCGAAATGCTAGTCATCTTCACTGATGCTTTTCTCATAATGGCAGGAGAGAAGAATATTCCAAACTATTCTATGATTCTATATTCTCTGTCAGGCCAATGCAGCAAAACTTTCAGCACCATCATGAAGGGAAGCTGAGAAATAACAGAGTTTGATAGAGGAGCAGTTCATTTTTGGGCAGCATCTGTGCAGATTATCACTCAACATAATATATCTATAACAGCTATTATATTTGGATAATGGGCCTATAATCTATTAAATGCTTTGCTTGAAACACCACCAGGTTTGTGTAAAAGCCATTGTAGGCTCTGCTGCTTTATTTGGATGGCTAAACTGAGAAGGCAGGTGTCCTACATTGATTTGGTAGATCTTCCTAAGACATTCATAGAATCAAGCCATACAGTTTTAAGTGTGCAGAGTATTGAAATAAATCATGAGTTTGCAGAAAAGTTGAAACTTTGAGCAGTATTCTCAGAGTGGGTTTTGTGTTCTCAAGTGTAGATTTGTGGAGGGGAGTTATTGTGCTGTGGTGGCTTCTGCTTTTTTTGATCTGCAAATGTAGAAATCTTGAACATCTTAAAAACTTGTTACCCAAAGAATTTCATGACCAGGTGTATAAACCAGAAGTTTATCCAAGGTAGCATAGCATTGCTGTGTATTTAAATTTGATGACTTGAAGAGCTTGAGTTTGGCAGATTTTCAGCCTGCTTCATCGTGGAAATAAAACTTAGTGTTGTGTTGTTCAAATATATTTACTTGTATCCCTCTCCTTAGCCACGTGCTTTTAACCAAGACTTGGCTGATGGGTGGGAACAATGGTGTCTTCAAAATGTCTGAGATTCTACAAGTTTCATGGAGGTAGTTGGAAAGAAGAGAAAGGAGCTCTTGGGAGCCTCAGCTTAAAGAAATGGCAGGACTTAGAGTTGGGTGTTGTTTGATATGCAGGTCTCTGCACAGATATGCGCTTGTAAAAAGCATCAGTCAAAATTATGGTACAAGACTCTTGGAATTACCTGATAAATTCCTTTCTTTAGCAGGCTGCTTTCTAATTATGAGTATCTGACTACTCAAGCTCTTTTCTGTAACCTGAGCAATTGTTATGCATTAACTAAATGGAGATTCTTTTATTCTGGTTGGTGTTGGAGCTTGGAAAAGACATGATTTTTTAAAGGTTGGAGAAAAGACTGGAAGAAAAGGTATCAACACCAGAGACTGGTGGGTTTTTTTTCTCTTGAACACAAACCTCAGGGACTTTGGTGATCATGATCATGCCCATTGGAGTGGTTGCCCTGCCATAGGCTTCTAGTATGGAGAGACAGGCACTGTACTCATTTAATTGGCTATTTACATCTCCCAGTTCCCCAGGCTCTTGGTCTCCAGTGGCTGATTTGGATGTCCTTTGGAAACAGATGTTGTCAAACTGCGATGTGAAAGAGATGCAACTTAACACTCTGAAATTTGGAAGATACAGTGAGAGAGACCCATCATTTTAATGCCAGCAAAGAGATTAAGAGTAGCAAAACAAATGCCCTAAGTAATACTTAAACTTACATCTGTCTTAATAAAGGTGAACTTGCTTTGAATCGAATCTTAGATCTGCTGAGATGGTAGAGGAAAAAATTAATCTGTGTCTGATATTGCTTGATAGGGTGTATCTGTACTGCAGCTGCAATGTGATTAATTTTAAAGGAGGGGTGAAATGCTTGTAAGAGTAACCATGGCAACTTAAAGCTCACTGAGGGCTGCAAAAAACACCTGAGAAGGGAAGTAAAAACTAAGGCAGCTTGGACTTAATTATTATTGCTCAACAAGCTTTTCCCGCCTTACTCTAGAGCTCACTTGATGACATTTCAAGGACGAATGATGTCTCGGAATGGCTTCCTATGGTCAAATATGTCATCTCAGCATCCTTTTTCCCATGGAACTTGGAGTTCAGGGCTTGTAATTTTATAAGCATTCATTACAGAAGTAAAAATTTTAAAAAAGATCATATTTGCTTGAGATCTCCAGAGTGTACTGTTAGAGGCAGCTTTCAGCAGGGCTTATTTCGTGGACTGAATTCCTCAGAGTTTGTCCAGTTATGTTTGAAAATGTCCAAGGATGGAGTTTTCTCAGCATTCACAATGCAAAGCAAACATCTGAAGTTTTGTGACCTTTAAACCAAGGTAAACTTGGAAGCATCCTGTGGGTTTTCTTTATTAGCAGCTGTTTTGCCAATAATCAAACCATGTGTAGGTGTCTGTGATTTGGCCTTGTCTATATGGAGAGCTGACTTCTCATCCTGCATTAGGAGTCTGCTAAACAGATAGCAGATGTTGGCAGATGGATTTGCTCTCCTCGTTGTTTTATAGTCCAAAATGTAAGCTCATCAGTTATTATTCATAGATGATTTTTCCCACATCACTGTCATGCATGTATTCTGTTTGCTTTCACACAGTACAATGTATCTATAAAATCAGAAGCTGAAAGCAAAATTTTGAGACGTGCAGACAAGATCATAAACTCTAGATAGGAACTGTCATCCAGGCAAAGATTGAGGAGACTTAATTTTCTGTGTATGGGAGTAGGTAAGATGACAAAAGTGCCATCAGAGTCTACCTATCAAGAATACATACATTAACAAAGAAGAGAGAGAGAAGCTCTGCAGAAAAATCTGCAGAGAAATGATAGTATGACATGAAATGTCAAAAAAAAAGTTGTTCTTAAAATACAGCAGCCCTTGTTTAGAAAGATTTTAGCACAACTGAGAAGCGACTTGTAATGACAAAAAATGATGGGAACTTGAGTTCTTGGGAAATTACTGTAGAACACTGCAAACCATTAGAATACTGTTCATGTGCCCAGAAATAGCATCAAACGCTCTTTGCTAAATAGACCATCTTTCTATTTGATACACATTGCCATGACAAGGGGAGAATTAAAACCTTTGTTGTTCTCGAGAGATCAATAATAGAAGCTACACTTCTGAAAATAGATGTTTACGTAGAGAAGGAGACAAGACATGTCAAGGCATATTTTAGGTTTACTGTCTTCTTTATGTGCCTGAGAAATTTTTGGATTGACCAGTGTCTGTTTTGCTCATCCACTGGGAACGGAGATGATGGAAGGAAGCTGATGCATGGGATAGACATGAAGAGAGCCACACCAGTGTGACGTGGGTGGAGGCAGCTTCCTTCCTGCGCCCAACAAGTTAGGAAACAAATAGCCCATTTTAGAGCTCTTTTCTGGCCATAAGAATGCTCCTTCTGCCTGACTAATTCAAAATGTTGTAGTGGTGACATTAACGTGTCTCCATGGCATGGTAGTAGCTAGCTATCATATTGATGTCAGAACAACAGATTGTCATTTTACTCTGCAGATTCAGCAAGTAGAGGGGAAAATTAAAGCAATGAGGATTTCTTCTGACCTATAAATAACTCCTGTAGTTGCATGTAGTGAGGGGAGTAAAATAGCATGCTGGCATGGAGGTGGAGAGTGATGGGTGGAAGACGATCACATTATGAATTCAAATGTACGGATTGCTGTGGGAAGCATGGTGTGGCAGTGCTGTGTGCTCCTCTGTGCTGCTTTGTTTCTGTACTCCACCTTAGTCTCTCAGCTCTTCAGCCGCCTGCATATCAAGGTAACTGTGTTCTCCTCCCTCTAGCCTACCTTTCAAACCTGGGCATCCTTCCTGCTTTTGGCTCTGCAGGATGTAGAGAAGCTGCCATCTTGAGGGAGGTTTGTGTGCTCCTTATGCAATTCCTGGACTTAGAGTTGACCTCACGAGGAGCAGTACCATGTGTCAAGCTTTCTGTTTTGCAATGGCACTTTGGAAAATGTCCCACCACTCAGGGTAGTGACTCTAGAGACAGCTGGGTTCCATGCACTTTTGTCATTGAGGAAATTGTACACTGATCTGGAAGCAGACTGCGTTTCCTTTGATGCCTCCTCATACAACAATTAATTTGTACTTCTTTCAGCCCTTTGCCATTCTTTGAAAAGTGCTGGGTCATTGGTGTTGTGAAATTTATTTGAGCCATCTAGGAAAAAATTCCTCGTACTTTGAAGAAGTCACTCGCTGTGGGCAATGACTTTGTTATTGCCCACTTCAACTGGATACTAGCTGGCAAGTGTTTGCTGTTAATAAACCTTTCTCTTCCATGTGGGTGGAGGTACTCTAAAATTTTTATCAATCTAGGAGTTGTAGAGCAGATGATCTAGTGAAGGGTTATCTTCTGCCAAATTGTAAATCTGTGCATCAAAATTTTTAAAATACCAAAGTTTCTTGCTGAAATGTATCATATCCTGGGTTTTTTTAAACATTGCAAGCAGTTTTAACTTGGTTAATCTTCAGAACTTGAGACCTAATGACAGACTGAATTACCAGCTTCAAAGCAGATGTTAATCTCAAGTTGGAACGAGGAATTCATAGTGATGACAAACTATTTAAATGTGCTGCTCTTAAAATATTTGTGTTTTCCCCATAGTGTTCATTTAATGCCTAAAAAGCGCTGCTGTCATCATCTAGACATAAATCTGACCAAATCCTCTTTTATGGTACCAATCCTAATTGTAGTAACTTCAGGTTTTTATGTACAGAAAAATGCATTGAAAGGCAAAGATCTGGTTTTAACAACTTCAGAAAGAATGAAAGGCATGGAAAGATAATGAATTACTCTGGAAATCTGCTTTGGACAATATTCTTCTCACTAAAAGGAGTAGCTATAGCTAGAATGTGTTCACTTTAAAGTAGAAGTCTACTGTTAGGGGGAAAACCAGGATGTAAGTACCACAGAAAGTCTGGCTCCATTTAAAATTCAGAAACCTCATTTTCTCCCACCTGTTTTTTGTTCAGATTCCAAGAGGCTTTTTCCTTTTTCAATTCCCAGTAGGAATTTCAACTTTGAATGAACCAGCTGAAATGAAGAAAACAGTCTCGCTACACCTGCTAGCTCTATGGAAATCAGAAGTAATTAAGACTAAAAATCTAACTTCACAAGAGGAATTGAAAATGCTTGTGTTTTAGGAGAAAATGCCAGTATCAGTATTTGCTCTATGGGAAAGACTGAACGTAAGGGGTTTGCTAGATGCAGAATGTGATTTCCCGCTGGTTAAATTTTGACTTGACCCCCAGTCACATGGGGCAAAACTCCTGAGTTCTTTGCAGTAATAAAAATAACCCTTCTTCTGCTATATTGTGAAGAACTCTCTGAGGCAAATTTACTGCTTCAGCTATTTCTGTAGTTAATTACATGTAATTACGTGTTTGTAGTTATATATATAGTGTGTGTATCTACAAATATATGTATATTTAGTAAATTATCTCTCCCCTCTCATAATTTTAAGCAATGGGATTTTTTTTTTAAATCAAACTAGAAATCTAGGTTGTATTTCTGTCTCACATCATGTACCTATGCTGTTAGCTTTGTCTGCTGTGGCATAAGGTGGAGGGCAAGTTTGTAAAGATGAGTGACTTGCTTGCAAGGCTTCTGCTCTCAGAGCTCCTCCTGGCCTATTGCAGCCAGTATAAAGTGCCAGCAGCCTGGTGGTCAGTGCAACAGTGCCCCCTGATATTCAAGGTGTTTATGAGACAATAAAAGTAGCCTGCAGACAGAACAAAAGTAGGAGAAACCAAAGTAATACCACACCAAGAATTTCTTTACCATTTGTGAAGTTAAATACAAGGTTAAATGCAGCAGGCTGATAATGAGTCTGCAATATGCCAAGTAGAAAGGCAAATGGCATCCTGAGGCAATCAAGAAGAGCCTAGCAAGCAGAAGAGACTATCCTCCCTCTCTCCTCTGCCCTGAGAGGCCACGACTGGAATACTGTGCACAGTTCTGGGCTCCATGGTTCAAGAAGGACAGGGTACAACAAAGGGATACAAAGATGATTAGGGGATTAGAACATGAAGACTGAGGGAAGATTTTATCAATGCTTTTAAATACCGAAAGGGTGGGTGTTAGGATGGGGCCAGCTTTTTATCAGTGGTGGCCAATTACATGACAAGAAGCCATCTAAACAAACTTGAATTTGAACCTTCTAAACAAACTTAGTTCCATCTAAACATGAGGAGGAACTTCTTTACTTTGAGGGTGGTAGAGCTTTGGGAGGTAGTGGAGTCTCCATCTCTGGAGACATTAAAAACCAGCCTGGATGCATTCTTGTGCAGCATGCTGTAGAACTTTCTCTGGAGGGGAATGCAATAGATCTCTAGAGGTCCCTTCCAGCCCCTGCTATTGTGTGATTCTATGAGAATCTGTTTTAAGACACTTAAGAGCTCAGAGGTATTATTTCATTTTTTATAAGACTATTTAAAAAAAATGTTCATTTGAATTTTCTTGTTACTCTGTTTTGGATAATCTATTCCATGGCTCAAAAGGAAAAATTCCTCTGTCATCTCTTTAGTGGAGAGGAAAGAGATTTGATATTCTTGCCACGTTGCCTGAAAAAAGGAAGATTCATGCTTCTGTCAATATGCAAATTTTATCATAGATTTATGGGATCACAGGTACTGTGTATTAATTGCATAGGTATGTAAACTGCAGTGGGATGGAATAAATAATGAGCTGATTTGAGAAGAACATTGATTATGGCCAGCCCAGCACTGTGGCATTATTGTATGAATCATGGATCTCACGCTCTCCTGGCTTCCACTTCCCCCCTTTCTCTGACTACAATGCTAATTTTCTACAGACCATGTCTTTACAAATAGTAGCCTAACTGGTGTTTAAAATTAAATTCCTTCATATATATATGCATATATACGTATAAATAATTATATATAATTTTACATATATTAAAAAAATATTGTTTGGGAGTGGTGCTATTCACCAAATCTAAAAAAATCTCTAGAGTACCCATGGTGTGAGCACTAAACCTAGCTTAGCTAAAATGGGTCATCCCCACCATCCTATTCCTTCCAAGGCGAAGCATGTTTCTTCCTGTTCCCTTGGCCAGAGATCTTGCCTCTGCCACAGAGAAAATGGAGCTTTTAAAAATTTTTTCCCATCTCTAGCCCCAGTAGTGGATATGCATGTTTTCAGACACTTAGTCCTGCTTCTGCATAGTGGAATAATACTTTATATCATATTTTCCTTTCTGTTAGAGGCCTCTCAGCATCTCCTAAGGAAGAGGTTGGGGGTGGGATATTAGGGTGGATATTTGTGAAGAGTTGTGAGCTCCTTTTCCACTTTGTCCAGCCCCGCTGATTCCCAGAATCTGTACAGCCACATCAGTGTGGTGCGACACGCAAACTATGAAGTCACGGTTTAGGCAACACCAGAGAGCAGCCTTGCAGGCAAGTGGACAATTGATAGGTGCCTGTGGGGATGTGCTTGACATCTGCAGCATCCTAAAGCTTTGTGTAATCATTAAGAAAAAATTGTTTTCCATGCCTGCAGTGTAACTTTGGGAGTAAGTCAGAAGCATGCAAATAACTGCAGTTATTAGAGGTTTGTTGACTTATTTGTCATGACAAGCATTCAAAAACACTTAAATGTCTTGTGGTGCTGGTGCCAATTTTGTTCATGGCAAGTGTGATGGTTAAATGATATGAAAGCTGCTGCTGGGCTATGCTCTAAGCTCCATCTAGCTCTTGACTCTCACAAGTGTCCATTTCCTTGTGTGTAGGGGTAAGGAGATGTACAGCATTTACCAAAGGTGCCACTGAAGTCCTTTCTTAGATCCTGGCTGGGAGAAGAATGGGAGCATTTAGCACCAAGAGCATCCCAGTACTGCTTGGCAGGTATTGCATTCCAGTATTGCCCATCATCTGCCACTCTTGAAATTGGGCAGGGCACCCTGCTGTTGCACTCAGAGTGAAATTACAGAGAGGATTTATCAGGAAAGAAAGATATTTGACCATCCTTTAGAGAACTGGAGTGGACCTGTTAGATGTGCTGGAGCATGCCATGTTGTCCAGGAGCTTCTCCTAGCCCACTTTTGCTCTCAAAGCCTGCACGAGCTGGAAGCTTGACAGCATTTTACAGAACTTGGGGTTGGTTAACATACCAACTGAATAGCAGATGGGCAGGCAGTGCCTGTGATGCTGTGCACAGTGATTGAATGACATAAATCCACCATGGCACACAGCAGGCCTTTTGCAAAGGCCTGGGGAGTTGTTGGCGTGTGTGACAAGAAAAGGAGATGATAGCACAAGGGGGAAGGAATAAGGAACCGGGGAACTAGTCAGTGTTTAACATCCTGCTTCTCCCATGAAGGAGTTTTATCTGAAGTGGCAAAGGGCAGGAAATAGCTGCCCCCTAACAAACAAAAAAGGCCTGGGGGGGAGATTTTAAGAGAAGGTGCAAGACTGGCAGAAGTTGTTTGACAGTCATTTCTGAGTGAGTCATGCTTAACTGTCTGTCTGGAGCCACAAGGAATTTGCGAAACTAGGTAACTGTTCCTATTTAGTTCTTGAAATACACAGAATATGACAGTGTTCTAGCTTATGCATTTCAGCATAAAATGTTTTGCTGTGAGTTGGTATCTTCTCCTGATTTCATCTTTTTTTTCCTTCAAATTGCAGACTTGTTTATCTTCTTCCCCTCTGTATAAGAGCCAGGTCCATTTCTGTTTGGTCTTTCTGTGCCAAAGGTTGGTGGGAACACCTTGCCCCCAGGTCAATGGCTGACATCGCAGTGCATGGCTGAGGCAAAGAGACAGATTTCTGTAGTGCTGCAAAGAAATGTAAATACGCAGCCTTATATGTTCCCCCCCAGGGAAGAGTGGTCAGCACTAGGGAGGTGTGTAGGTGCCCTATTGTGCTTTCAGGTTACCAGCACCCTTGGTGGAGAAGCTGATCCATTAAAACATGCACGTAAACTTGCAGTTACTTAACTCTGTTGAGTAAAGCTTACTGAAATACAATTTAGTTTTGGCTCAGTAGACCACAATTTGAAAGATTTTTTTTTTTGCCCATAATTGTTGATTTTTTTCCCCATTATACTAGACATGAAACCAGGAGTAGCATGTGTCTACCTGCCTTTGGTTTCAAAATTAGTCTAATTGTATGACATGGAGAACAAGATAAGTTACAGGGTTGTGGGTTTTTCTTCCTCTTGCTAGCAAGCAGGTCATAGAGAGAACTTGAACTCAAATGCTTGCAGTTGGGTAGACCTTTGTAATAAGTAATGTTCAAGTTTAGGCCAAGGTCTATTAAGGCTAAGTTCTGCAAGCCCTCTCTCAAGTTTCTGTGTGTATGTGGATTCCAACAAAACCCATCTGTATTCATGAGAAATGAGGCAAGCTTGCAAGTTATTATCTAAATTTAATATGCAATTAAGGTTTTGTAATTATAGCTTTAGGAAAATTTAACTTTACATGTTGTTTATACTGAAGCAAAAGTGCCAGACTGCAGACCAAATGATGACAAATGGTCTGCGTGTATACAGGGAAGAAACAGCATGCAAACACCTACAAGCAGTTGTAAATGATATACCATAATAGAAGCTATCCTAAGTTTATGAAACTATAAGTCAGTGTTTTTTTTCCCTGAAAGAAAAGCAAGTTACACATATGCATAACTGGGCTCCAAAGTAGTGGAGCTCCTTCACTAGAAAGCTCAGTAGTGAACACTGCAATGTTTTGCAAGTACAATAAGGCTCTTCTGCAGAAAAAAAAAAATTACATGAGCCCCAGTGCAGTGTGTCCAGTTCTGGAGCCTCCAACCTAAGAAGGACATTGATCTGTTGGTGCAGGTCCAGAAGAGGGCCACAAAGATTATCAAAGGGCTAGAGCAACTCCCTTATGAGGACAGGCTGAACAAGTTGGGGTTGTTCAGCCTGGAGAAGAGAAGGCTCCCAGGGACCTCATAGTAGCTTATCAATACCCGAAGGGGGCCTACAGGAAGGCAGGGGTAGGACTTTTTTAATAGGATATTTGATGGAAGGACTTGGAATAATGGAGGTAAATTGGAAGGGGGTAGATTCATGCTTGATATAAGAAAGAAATTCTTTACAGTAAGGGTGGTGAAACACTGGAACAGGTTGCCCAGAAAGGTTGTGGATGCCCCCTCTCTGGAGGTGTTTAAGGCCAAGCTGGACAAGGCACTGAGCAGCCTGGTCTAGTGGGAGGTGTCTCTGCCTATGGGAAGGGGGTTGGAGCTAGATGATCTTTAAGGTCCCTTCCAACCCAAATTATTCTATGGTTCTGTAGTCAGCTGAGACACTAAAGTTGTCTGGGCTGCTTTTACCCAGTGAACTCATGACAAAATCTCTCTGGTTTCCCTGTTGTGAATAGAAAACTGTCATGAAAATACCATTGTCTTCTTGCAGTGAGGGAAGTTTCTCAAGCAGTTCTGCCTCCTTGTGCTGGTTGCCTTGCAGCTGGCAGATTCCTAAAGGAAGTCAGGCTTCATTTTAGTTATCTGATCCATTTGTTTAAATAGAGCTTGAGTTAACTGAATGCTGAGGAGAAATTGAATTTGGGCACGCTTGCTCTTTTTGTGTGTGCCGAGTGCGATAAAATGAAATGTTTGAAATTTAATTTGGAAAATAGCCATTTTAATATTGCTTGAGTTTTCAGCTGTAATATTGTAGAAACAAGTTAGAAAAATATGGTTTCATCTCAAGCAGAAGCACAAGCACAGTGCTCTCGGCAGCTGGTAAGGAGGCTTAATCATGTCAGTAACACTTCATTTAGGGCAGGGAAGAAGAAAAACTGCCCCTCAGGTGCATCAAGAGCTTGTTTGTCCCCTTTTTTTCCTATCAAGTTGTTGGAATGTTTTTCCTTGTTTTGTTTACATATTCTGTGATCTTCTGTTGGGGGATGGGCACAGGCTAGAGAGTTAACGACTGCCATCAAGTTCTCGGAGCAAGACAAAGACAGCGATCGAGGCCTGAGGCAGACCTCGCCAGGTTGGAGCCATAGCCGCGTGTAGAAAAGAGAGAAACAGCAAGGGGAGGGTTCTACATAGATGATGTAACATGTAACCAATCAGAGTGTGGCTAGTGGGCATGGTTAACCATAGCTGTATATAAGCTTGTCTGATGCTCTCAATAAACGAGATTCGCTGATCATGATAGCATGAGGCTTTTCTCCCGTGACTCCGTTCCCGACAATCTTCTATCTACAAAATACAACCAGTTATCTTGATTTATTTTTTTTTCTTTTAGTGCAACCCATATCTTGATAGGAATGATCTCCACTATTTCAAATGGAAGGAGTGATGGGGCTGTAGAGTGTGGACTTGTTATGGATGGTCTCTGTAGGTAGGGGTAGTGTTGCTATGGCAGGAGGTATCCTGAGCGAAGTGATCCTCGGAGCAGGGCTGTACCTATGGCAGAAGAAAATGAAATCAGGACCACTCATTCTCCATACCTACAAAATGTTAACGAGTGCCAGAACAAGATGCATAGGTGTTTTTTGTTCTTTTTTTTAACCTTGAAGTATCAAAATCTTACTAGGACAATGAGTCAAGCAAAAGGTTTCTATTTGATGGAAATAGAGTAATCTGCACAGATACTAAGCTAAACCTATTAACACTCATGGAAGTTTCTATTATTTAGTGAGCTTTAGATCAAATAAAAAATTATTAATATATTTCAGACAGACAGTGGTGATAATCATTTACTCTTGACCTAGGTCCTGGCTGTGGTGCCCAGCTTGTGAATATTTCAAGGAATAAGTTTTCATCCAGTTCTGTGATGCAAACACAGTAATCCTTTTTCTTTTTGAAATCATGTTCCTAATTCTGACAACTCAAACAAATTTGCATCTTTGACCTAAGTTTGACTTGCATACACATAAATTTTAGGAATTCATGCTAAGCAGGTTTTCAGTGAACTCTGAAACAGCCTCGAATTTCACTGCAGGGAAATTAGACCTATATTGTGTGAGAAACTAAGATAATCTTCCTGTCATGCTTAGGTTTATAAGTCTAGGTCTGTAGTAGACGGCTTGTAATGCTGTGTGGGATGCAATTGAATAGTTGTCTATTTTTACAGCTTATCTGGAGTACAGACTGTTCAAATGGATACCAAAACTTATACCTTATTTAGTTTAATTTGCTTATTAACTATTCTGACTCACTGCTGTTGATCTATGTTTTCTAGCCTACTTAAACAGCTGTGGTTACCAGTGGCTCTTCTAAATCTTTACATCTGAAATAAAACAGGCTTGTGTGGGGACTGCCTTTAGGGGTACCATGGCAGTGTGAGCAGGTTGCTTTTTTGAAGTCTGAGGCAAAGCCTTGGGTAAATACTCTCTCTATTGGTTTTAGATGACTTCTGCATCAAGTGGGTCAAACTTCTAAGTACCTTCAGAAAGAGATGCAGTGCAGTGTGGGAAATGGGAGACCCTGAATTGCCTCCTGTCTTCATAATATTTTACTGTATTAGGACTATTTGCTATGAATGTATCATTATACTTACAAAAGCTGTGCTTAAGTTAGAAAAGCGTTGTGTATTCTGCAAGGAAATATTATTTCTTACTGGTAACAGGGGTAATTACTTCTACATGTTGAATGGAACTAGTAAGATGGTCAATGTGTTTTTGCATGGTATGTCCCAGAAACATCCATGACAATCTGCTGCCCCTGTGGCAATGTAGTGCTTCTGAGAGAAGCTAGAATGACTGGACTGTTTATTCACTGAATAATAGCGATAGTGATATTCAAAATTTTTCCTTGTATCTCTTCCTCAACTGTTGAATAGCTGCTTAATGTTCTTGGGTTTTCTGGTCTTGGAAGGGAAAGGTGAGTGTAAAGATGTTTATGCTAGCAGTTTTCGTAACTGATTATAAAAGAGAGTTGGATCATCAAAGAAATAGGAGGGTGGAAAATATACTGACATGAGGCCTTTTCTTCAGCTCCTGGCTGCAGTTGTTTTTGTACCTGTGTACCTCATACACATGATGCAGCTCATTGAACAGATACTTCTCACTTTGGATAAAAGATGGGTTTTCATTTCCCTTGTGCATTTTCAGTGAGCAGAGTTTGCAGAAGTTGGAAAAAATGGTGGGGAAACTTTTAATGAGAATTCTCCTTTTTGTACTATTTTTAACTTGCAACATGATTAGTCTTTCTTCATAGAGAGGGTTTGACAAGTTTATACAGGTCAAGGAAGAAAGTATAGTATTTTAAAATACAGGAGAAAACATTAGAATTGAGTGTTGTAAGGGTTTGACTCAATTCCTCAGCTAGAAAAATTGTTAAAAGGTAAGTAAAATACCAGAATTCAGGGTGGAGAGCAGCACAACAACATCCTCAGAGCAGCTGGTTTTATTTGTGAAGATAAATATGGTTCTAGAGCAGAGGCAGCTGGAAAATGAGAGGAAAGCATGCTCAGAAAAACTGAAAACAAAAGGCTAAAGATGGCTAGCTGTTGGCAGTTTTTCTTGTTGTCAAGCATATTAATTCTCACTGGGTTGGAATATTATAATTAGTGGACCAATTCCTAATTTCATGCTCATATTTGTGCAAGCCTCACAAACTTTTTCAGAGGAATTATACACACACAACAGAAATAAATCAATT
Source organism: Turnix velox (assembly GCA_013400935.1). Classification (NCBI taxonomy): domain Eukaryota; kingdom Metazoa; phylum Chordata; class Aves; order Charadriiformes; family Turnicidae; genus Turnix; species Turnix velox. The sequence continues at coordinate 611,829 of VZTY01013944.1, forward strand.
AAAACCTAGAATTTGATCTGGAAATACTATATTATAGAATGATTAATGCCTTAATTTTTAATTTTGAGTTCATAAATACACATTTCACAAAATGGCTGTAATATGCTCAGTGCACTTTGCGCATCTAATTTTTTTTTACTTGAATTCTTAATGAAATGAGGCTGCTGCAATTACCCTGTCTCTGTCATTCTCCCTTCTGAAGGTTTTTGAACTTGGTGACATATTTCAGCTGGATTCAACAGAGAAGTAGAAATCTCACAACCGTTTAATCATTATAACTTTCATGGACATAGAAACCTGGGTAAAGGAAAAAGGTTGCATTATTCCTTCTACTGAGTGGCACGTAGTATCTTTTAGGTACCAGAGAACCTGTGTGAATTCATCAGAGTTGCCTCAAGGTGCAACTGTGTACTCAAGAAATCTGTAGGACATCTGCCATCTTGCCCTTTACTTGAGAGGTATATAAATAATGGAGGGAGCCCAGAAGGATGCAAAGCATTTAAGAACTTTCTCATCAAAGAAGATAAATATCAGTGCTATTGGGAGCTGTTTCTGACTTCATGAAAGTGAAATGTCCCTTTGAGATAAGGCACTAAAAGATGATGGGAGTGTGCCATTGGGTTTGAGCTGGGATTTACACTGGTGCTGCCCCACATCTTGGCTGTGAAAAGCGATCACTCAGTGAGGATGTGAAAGCAGGAAGAATACTAAAATTGCCTGCAATTCTCATTGTGGCTGCACAGGAGGAAATGGGGGTTTTGTGGTGAAAGGTCAATGTTGTAAAGATACAGGATGCTTTAGGAAGAGGGAGGAAAAAAATTTTCAAGCAACAGATTCAGTCTTTAATATGGTCATGATATGAGTGTACTTCAAAAAAGAAAAAAGGGATTGGTGATGAGACTTGCTGTCTGAAGCTAGGGAAGACTTTCTAGACACTTCACTTAGCTCATCTTAATGTACGTGTTAGCTGAAGAGGTGTTGCTTCTCAATCCAGCAAATGCTCATTTCCCCATCCTCTCCCCCGCCATGAGATTCAGCAAAACAGTTATTGACCAGTTGGCTTATCCCTGATGGCCTGACTGCACTACATGGGCAGGAATGCAGAAAAGTAAAAAATTTATGGGTTAAGATTAACTTCTAAGTATCTGAAAAGTCAAATGTAATCAAGCGAGGGTTTGACAAAAGGGATGCTGTCAGGTTCTGTATCCAACACTGAAACAGTAAGGATCAGACAACTAGACTAACCTATTGTTTTAGTTGATCTCTGTCCTTTTTAAGATGAAGTGAGATTAAACCAGTTGTGCTTTATGAAGCAATTGGGTAAATACTGCCTTCTAAAGTGGAGCCAGCCATGCTCTCAGCTGCTGTTCTCTTTGCCCTTTAGCAATACCAGTAAGAGTGACAGTCCCCAAGTGCTCAGGGGTGCAGTGGGCTAGCTGTACCTTGTCCGTAGCCAGAGCCGTGCACCTCTGAGTTCTACCAGAGCAAGACAGCACCCAGAAAGCAGGGAGCAGCATCAGTGCACAAGTGGTTAATCTTCTTTTCCACGTGAAATAAAGGATGCAAATTGGAAGAGGGTAGATTCAGGCTTGATATAAGAAAGAAGGTTTTTACAGTGAGGGTAGTGAAACACTGGAACAGGTTGCCCAGAGAGAGTGTGGATGCCCCCTTTCTGGAGGGGTTTAAGGCCAGGCTGGACAAGGCACTGAGCAGCCTGATCTAGTGGGTGGTGTCCTTGCCTATGGCAGGGGGGTTGGAAATAGATGATCCTTAAGGTACCTTCCAACCCAAACTATTCTATGATTCTATCTAGTAAAGAGAAGAAACAACATGCCTGGTAAAAAGGTCTGTGATATGGTGATGTCCTCAATGTAGGGCCATGGAAGTGGAGCCAGACTGTTTTATTTGAGGACAATGCTTGTCATTTCTGTTCTTCTTCATGCCATTTATGCTCTTTGCACCCTTGTCCAGACAGGAACAAGCTACACACTGAAAGGCAGTAAGTACTAGGCTAATTAATACAACGGAGTCATCAGCAAAGCTGTCTGCACATGACTGGCTCCATGGAAGGCAAGTAGCAATAGTTTTGTGGGAAGAGGAAGAAAGGGAAATTTTCTTTTCAGAATAACTGATCTTAGAAGTGAAGAACTTGGTGTTTAATATTCAGCAATACTGAAAACAACTTAAAGAACATGCTAGTGAAAAGATAAATCAGCCAATTGGGGGACTCCAAAAGATAAATCAGCCAGTTCAGGGACTCAAAAAGGAACACCATGGCTACCTCCCATGTATGAACATTGGTGCACTATTTTGGCTGTATAAGAAAACTGTGTCCTGCAGCCCTTTGTAAAGAGGAGAGAAAGGAGGGCTCCGTTTGTTTTTGTTTAAACACAAATCTCTGCATTCCAGCAGATGTTCTTAAAATAAATTAGTGGTGGAAGAAATGTTTCTTCCATTCTTTAAGGCAAACAATGGGAGAGTTTAGATTATTCATCATAAGCTTCAATACCAGCTTATTCAAATTGCTTTGCATTTCTTTCTGTGGTAGATACAATAGTGGCTGTATTGAAACAGACTTTTTTCCTACATAATGTGCTTCTGAAGTAGGTTAATTGCTGATGATGTAAATAGATTGTAATTGTGCAAAAGCTGGACCCTTTGTGCCTTGAATGGCAGTACCTGATTAGCAGAAGAGATAGCAGAAAACAAGCTTTCACAAGTAAAATTGGTGCGGAGCTTTATAAATAGTGCTATATTGTAAGCAGGTGGTGAATGAAAATGATTTGGTTCCTCACAGCTGGAAGGTACTTTATTTTTAGGTATCAGGAATTTCTGCATCAGCTTTGGATGCTTGACTTGTCAGAAGTATTTGTTACCATCTACTGGTTGGTCTGGTCATTTGCAACTCTTACAATAGCTGAGCCATAAATATTGCCAGCAAGCTTTGGCACAAAATCAGGGTCATGTGTTTATTTTTTGGGTGAGATGTTGAAGCTGTGGTTTGACAGCCTGGATGGCCTAGTTGTAGGGCTTTTATTAACCAATGATGCAGAAAGCCCAGCGCCAGATAACACTGGGTTTGGAGTAAATTCAGTCTGGTGGCTTGGTAAGTACATTTTACTGCATTAACTTTGTATTGGCAAGATTTGTGTTGGATCAGAGTTGTCTGTGTAAGCTACCATGGCTTTCTGCCTGGTTCAGACATTGTTCATCTTACTGGAGCTGGTAGAAATATGGCATGTGTTCAGAAGTAAGTTATCTGGATAATTCAGGGGAATCAGGATTCTGCACCAAAGGCTAGTACACAGGTTAATATTTTTCTGCTGTTTTACTTGTTTCCCACACACTAACTGGTATATTTGATCTTGGGACAGTGGCTCTTGGACAAAGTGAGAAGTTACTCAACTTGCTCCAGCATGGGTTTCAATTTTGGGAGTACCTAATTTCCATGGTGCTTGGTAGACCTACACTATTCATCCTGAAATCTACTGCAGGATGAAAAGCCTGCTTCTCATGTGGACTCGTCTTCTAATCAAAGCAAATGTGTAACTAAGTCTGTGTAGCCCCCAGAAGCCCTCACTGAGTGCTTGTTTGGGAGAAGTGTGTATAGAGCAGTGGCTTTGAAGGCAGGTCAGGAAGTCACAGCTTGGTTTACACAGCTCCCAGAGGCTGGGCATGCCATTTATTGTGTGTGTGGGGCTCAGACTCTTGCAGTTCAGGGACAGCAGACATTGAAGGGACAGCAGTCAGAGTGCAGCCTGGTTACCCAACGGGGCTCCACTGCTTCACTTGTGAGTGCAGGGTTCTCTGTGTCCCTCCCAGCATGAAGTAAAATCATATGATCTTTGCTGGAAGAGAGATGTGAGATTCATCTTCAGCAAGCAATAATCTTCTTAGTGGGCTGTAAATTGTAAATAATGATTCTTTCCTATTTTTGGAAGTGATTTGCACCATCAATGGTTTATTGTGTGAAGACCTGAGTGAAACAGGCTTGGAGAGCCGAGTGTTTATTGTATTGAGTCCATGTTGCTGTTTCAGAGCTCTTACTTTGTCCTTCCTCCAGGCTTGTAAATCCTTCCTCCAGGCTTGTAAATCCAGTCTAAATCTGATTCTCTCTCTTCTCTTTCAGGACAGTTATTCTGAGTGACGGCCCTTGCACGCGCTTCTGAGTGGTTATCATGGGCTTCATTGCCTTTCTGAAGACCCAGTTCATAGTTCACCTCCTTATTGGGTTCGTCTTTGTTGTGAGTGGACTGATCATTAACTTCATTCAACTATGCACGCTAGTCCTCTGGCCCATAAACAAGCAGTTTTATCGCCGAGTAAACTGTCGCCTTGCCTATTCACTTTGGAGCCGTGAGTATGCTTTGAGGGGATGTGAGGGTTGGGGGTGGGAAGGGGGAATTCAAGGAGACTGCTTCAGATAGTGAGTGAACATGTGATACCGACCAAGTTGTCTGTGTGATCTGCAGAGAAAGATGTCTGTCTTAAAGTATCTAGTCTTAAAGTATCTGACAGATACTTAAAGTATCTGACAGTATCTAGTAGATAGTCATCTAGATACGTGACTATGTGACAATTTCAGAGTCCTCTTAGCCCCGTGATGCCCACCTGTGACAACAGTGCCTCCTCTTGTCAGCATTTTTTCACACTATTATTCTTCTGCCTGTATTAAGGTTTTACAGTGAGTGCAGCTGCTTTGCTCTCCTCTTTCAGACCTTTGCAAAACTTCCTTCCTGTGGATGGCATTTTTTTTTTCCTTCTCATACAGCCTAACTGGGGATTAGATTTCTGAAATGAATGTTTAGAAAGTTCCCTAGTCCAAATGTCACCTTCTGTTTCAGCAGTGAATCATCTAATTTGTTTCCATTCTCCATCCCCTCCCAGTATGCATGGCCACTTACCTTGGTGCTCAGCTCAGCATCCAACTCCCACTTTGGGTAAATGAGTCACTAAATTAGTACTTAGAGTTGAGCAGTCCACTGACAGGCACTCACATTTCTTAAATCATCAGTGTGAAGGAAGTACTACCAACAAAAACTCTCCAAAGTATCTAGTTTGGTTTCTTTTTAAGCATTCTGTCTTTTCTCTGCTTTTTGTTCTGCCTGCTGACAAAGTTTTCCAAGAAGCACGGGAGAAAGGAAATTAAACAGAAAGTGATAGTCAGACTGTCAGGAAAAGAGGTATTGTAATGAAAGACCTTATAGGTAGAAGCTTCAGAATTAGCTTTATTGGAGAGGACTGAGAGTATATGGGAAACTAATGGTGTTTTTTTATTATCTTATTAGGATTTCTTAATGTGCTTTTAATAATCTAGAATCAACTGTTGTTGCAGTAATAGTCTCAATGTTCTGAGGATATGAGCTGCTTGTGCCTGTAAGGCTTGTAGGTTCAGACCCTTGTTTCGTGCAAGTGAGCATTGTGCATGTAAAAATCACACTTTAAATGCTGTTATCTTATATCTTGTTTATGCTGGAAATAACCTACAGAAAGGTTTGGAAAATCTGAGTGGAGAATTGAGTTGTACCTAGGATAACCCCTCATATATAACGCATTATAAATTAAATTATTGAGAAATTAAACCATAAAAATTAATGTAAATGTTAAATGGAATTGCAGAGTGCTGATGGCCTGTAATGGAAGAGCTGACAGAATGTGCACTTCAGTTATGATTTATAAAGAATTAAGTAAGCCGTGTAAATGCAGCAGTTCAAATGTTGCCATTCATAATGAAATATATTTCTGTAGAAGCCTTTTGGCAGTGAACCTGTGGGTTGATGTTCTGTTCCGGATGCTGTGTTTTGTTCCCTTACTCCAAGCTGTCTAGTTTTAAGCTGAGGGCGTTCATCAGAGCTGTCTGTAACAGAAGCTGCTCTGCCCATCTGGCAGAGATAGATACACAGGTGATTGTACTCTACTCCTTTGAAAGCCAGGCTCCATTCTTATTCTGTCTCTTCTCAGATGCATAAAGCTCAGCTTCAGAAGGGGAAGGGAGATAGACTCTGTCCACTGTTCATGGCAGACGTTTGAGGGAAAAATGTCTGTTGGGTTCTGGCTTTAATGTAAGCCCTTTGCAATGCATGTAATTCATGACAGGTAGATTGTACTTCAAGCTCGTTGGCCTACATCAGCTCCTTTCAGATGACTCTTGCCTTTGGAGACCTCAGCATATTTGTTTTAGTCTGGCTGCAAAGAAATAATCTCTCAAATGTTAGTACTTTAAACTGAGAGGTGCCCTACAGAGCCTCTTGGTTGCTTCCTTTTGGAGTTGCTTCTGAGGCCAGAAACCCTCCTGTCTTGGTGTGTGAGGACCCCAGCTTCTGGAGAGAGTTTGTTGTAGGGAGGTGATGTTTGTCCTCTAGAGGAAGTAAGCATCCCAAGTAGCGCAAGTGTTAACAGTTCCTTTGTTCAGAAGGATGGGCTTGCTGAAGCATCACCAGGATTGGTGCCACACAAAACAGCTATAATCCACACACCAAAAAAAAAAAAAAAAAGGGGGCGGGGGGGAAAAGAACCCAATCCTTATTATA
>VZTY01013944.1:622429-647526 GCA_013400935.1 Turnix velox
TGTTTAAGGCCAGGCTGGACAAGGCACTGAGCAGCCTGATCTAGTGGGAGGTGTCCCTGCCTGTGGCAGGGGGGTTGGAACTCAATGATCTGGAAAATCCCTTCCAACCCGAACTATTCTGTGATTCTATATACTTGTCTTACACAAATTGTCAGTATTCTTCTTGATTTGTTTTGATCTTAAGATGTCTTTTTTATTTGCCTTTTATCTCATTGCATGCAGTTTCTCCTGTACTGTGAAGGAACTCGTTTTACAGAGACCAAGCATCGTATCAGCATGGAGGTAGCTGAATCCAAGGGGTTGCCTAAACTGAAATACCACCTGTTGCCCAGAACAAAAGGTTTCACCACTGCTGTCCAGTGTCTCAGGGGAACAGGTATTTCCAACTAATGCTTGTTATTTGTATTAACTGTAATGTGTTGTTTAGTACACTTGTGTGTAGTGGAGTCTTGTTGACAGTGTTGTTCATTACATCTATTACAATTAGTGAGTTGCTAGATGTAAGCATTCATCATGTCAATGGTTAATATGTGCCACATAATTCTCAGATACCAGTCTTAAAAAAAATAGGAAACCTTTCCTGTATGTCATTGTTGCTTAGTTCTTATGTTTCGATAATACATGTGCTACGTAGATGGGGATGTCAGGTGGCTGATAGAGAAATACATCAAATAAACACAAAGCGGTGAAGGACTCTGCTACCTGACACCATTAATGCAAGACTCACACGAAGCTCTGTTGCTGTCTGAGGGTGCTAGCCACATTGCTGATGTAACTGCCTTATTTTCTTTTTTATGACAGTTTCAGCAGTGTATGATGTAACACTAAATTTCAGAGGAAACAAGAACCCATCTTTATTAGGAATTCTTTATGGAAAGAAATATGAAGCAGATATGTGTGTAAGGTGAGCATATAATGATGGAGGTGAGCCCTGAAGTGCATGCCGTGATATGTTGAAGTGTATTCAGATTTTGCAGGATAATGTCCCTTGCTGTAGTTCCTTTTTCGTTGTCCTACAAGCTTCTCTCCAGGCTAAAAAGACCTCTGCATTTCCCCCTTGCTTTAATTCACCAGTATGTGCGATACTCCATGGTATCACCCAGCAAGTCAGAGAGCACTGAGCAGACTCTAAGCCTGGATATGACCACATTGTTATTACAGGGTTTACACAAGTTTTGTGTAGTAAGGGCACTAGCCTACATTTTTTTTTCTCTAATGGGAAGAGAAACCAACTCTTCTACTGTCTTCCTACTCTCTTCCTGCTCGCCTGTGACCATATGCCTAGTATAAATAACCTGTCCAACATCAGTCTCCGTCTCTTGTAGTAAATGGTGTAAAGATCTTTATACTGTGCCAGTTTCTCTTTCTCTCACATGGTTTTATTAGCTGATTAGAAGTTAAGTAATGCTGAAATTCAGACATTGTATGAATGAGGTGGTACATTCCTCACATTCCTCCTTACTCTTTTGCCTGAAAGAGTAACCACTAACCCCAAATCTGTGCGGCATAAGCACACCTGCACACATACACACGTTTTCTCTTTGTTGCTTTTTCCTTGTTGTGCTATGCTTTTAAGCCTTCCTTGTGATCATAAGAACTACTAACTCTTCCCCGCTGAATTTCTTCTTTTATCTTTTATGTTTGCACCGGGCAGATGACTTGGTTGTTCTTCTGACAGTTCACTTTTTCCCTAGGGACTTCAGCCACACCACTCAGACTTCAGAAAATATTGCAACATTGTGGTGATGAGGTTGATATTTTATAATGAAAAGCAAGAAAAGCCTTTTCATTTCTGACAATGGGTCTGCATTGCAGATGGGTCTATATGCACTGGGTCTAGATGTTGTCCTCCTACAGGGCACATGTGTCTTGACACAGCTTCCAGGGGTGAAAAACTCCTTGGGGAATCACACTGATTATCCATTGTGTTGGGGTATAGCAGCAATGTTTTTATGGAAGAAATGCTGCTACTTTTACAATATTTTAGTCTTTCAGTTGTAAAGAAGGCTGCAGGGGTGATGGAGAGAGGTGGAGTCACTCATTTCCAATGGGTTTTATTTTGACTATTTACACTTTACCAGGCACGTTCCTGATGAGGAGAGTGAGCAGACAACTTACAGCTAGCCAAACAGCTGGTCAAGTGCCAGACGCTTGTAATGCAGTATTGATGTCAGATGCATGTAGCATTTCTGGCTAGATCTGGGGTACGCATGCACCAATGTACATCTCTCTAATTAGACATTGAAGAGCAGCTGCATTCAGTTAAATAGTCTGTCTTTCTAATACGTATTCAAATTGGTCTTATTGGTGAGGTAGCATCAGGAAAGAAATGTAGTTTTCAGTAGTCATTGGAAAAGATTTGGGTTCATAAAATTCTGCTGAGCATGATGTTGCCTATGATGTACCCTACTATGGAAACTAATTACTATGCTCAGATGATTTTGATTTAAAATACCTTTATGGTCTGAATCAGCAGTCTCAAGCTGATTGAAGCTTTTCCTGTGTTTTGGAGATGAAGCTGTTGGAATAAGGAAACTATTTTTACAGTCTTTTTGCTGTGAACATGTCCTTAATGTGCCAGCATCAGACTTTGCCTAGCTCAGAGAAAGAAAGAATGTAAGCACTTGTTATTCATATGTGCATGTGCAGTTACCTGTGCAGAGGTAAGCAACTTAGCTCTCTGCAGAGGAACCAGTCTTTCTTATTATTAGCTACAGAGAAAATAAACAGGCGAATTACCAAATGTTACTTTATTGCTGTGAGTACCCTCTAGTGGTGATAACAATAGTGACAAATTTACCAGAGAGTTTTCAGCAAATTACTTTTTACTGAGCTTTTATTGGGCATTATTTGTATTAATTGAGCCTCTTCTCCTGTTGTAGCTAATGAAAGTAGATCAGTAAAAATCTACTTTTCAATTAATTTAGGGGATGTGGACATTATTGGAAATGTATTAGAATATCTTGCCACTGCTGAGGTCTGCTCTAAGTTCATACAAACTCACATTTCTGCAGTATGAACTTTATCCCGTGGCTGGACCACAGCAAGGAATTTATATCTGGGATCATTGAGTCTGGAGACTTCCCAGTGGTCACTCATCTATTCTTACTGCCCTGTCTTGTGTTGCCAAAATATGGTCATGCTGAGGGTAAGGTGTGTGTGCCTGTCCTCTACAAACCAAGCAGCTTCTTTGTGAATTGATGCAGGGCTGAGATGTGTGTCAGTGAGAGAAAAAAAGTTACATTAATGAGCGCTTTAGTTTCCTATCTTGGAAAATAGAAGAATGCAGGAAAATGCTTGGCTCTTCACCACTAGAAAGAGGTCCTTACAACACGCTTGTTCTCAGTAAGGTCAGACACCTTGGAGCTCGGTGTAATTTTTGCCTGCACTCAGAATTGCGTGTCTCAGTCTGGAGAGGCAAGGGTAGAGGAGTGCAGTTGCTGTAGATGATGGTTTCTTTAGAGTTGATATGAAGTGAAGTTTTAACCATCCCTTCTCATTCCTTCCAAAATGGTGTTTTAATAATGAAATGTAATGAATCCTGGGGTCTGCTAATTTGCTTGTTGTTTCTCAGCTCTGGGTGCCTCCTTCTGAGCTCACCGGGAATCAGCCAGTGAGGCTCTGGTGAAGGAAAAGCAGTGTTTAAATGAGAAATGCTTGTTTTACTAACATGCTCTGAAATTTATGGGAGCTTGTGGAGTTTCTTTTGTCTTGGGAATCTAGAACTGGGTGTTGCTAAATTCCAGTTCTCTGCCTTTCAGACCTCTGCTGTCAGTGGCAGTTTTTTCTGTAGCTTATGCCCTCCGCTAAATAAAATATCTTCCCTAGTAGAGAATTAAAGTCAAATACCTATATTTTCCTTTAATTCTTTTTTCCCCCTCTTTTTACTGTTTCTACTAAACTAGGAGATTTCCTCTGGAAGATATCCCTCAAGATGAAAAGGAAGCTGCAAACTGGCTTCATAAGCTTTACCAGGAAAAGGTAAATAGCTTTGCTCTCTTTTCTATCTTTTGGGACTTTCACAATGGAAGTGTATTAAGGCACTGAGTAATGCACACTGTTCCCTGGGATGGAGAGGAGAGATGGAAATACTATGTATAATTTGGAAGCCTTCCCTTCAGCTGCTGGAAAGAGTGGTACAGAAGAGCCCCTTGGCCACACTGGGCTGGCAAGTGAATAGTGTGGGAAACACAATGGGGTTCAGAAATATGTCTGAGTTGCAGAAGACTAATAGCAATCTGCTGTCTATTTATATTCTTCAGCTCTTGAGTCTCTCATACGTTTCTAAAAGCTCCATTTTCCCTGTGGGTGTCTGTAGGCACTCAGGAAGAGTGATAATGTGTGTCAGGGACAAGCCTGTGCAGCTCTTAGCTGCAATCGTCCTTTGTTTTCTTGCTTCTTCCACTGTCATTTTCTTTCTGCCTCCTGGTAATACCTCTGTGGTGGTGTGTAATGTACATAACAGCCCCTGGTATCTGCTGTCAGGGACTGATGTAGCACATGGTCAGCATGCCTTCATACTACACAGACTTTTTCCTCATGTACTTTTTCTGTCTTAGATGGTTAATTTCTTCATCACAGATTTAACAGTCCTGTGGGAAGGAGGAAAGAACTGTAATTAATGTTGCCCAGAGCTAATTCCTGCATTGTTAAACTTGAAATGTGTATCTTGACTTATGTGTTGCTTATCTGTGTGGGGAAAGGAGAAGAACTTGTCTTGGGTTTTCTTGTGCCATGATGACCTGTGCTGCAGCATTTCCAAGGTTATTTTCTTTTCACTAATTTTACTTTTCTGTTGTTTTATTCTGACTGAACTGTTCTCTCTGAAATTAACAGCTTGTTTTTCAGACAGTGTCATTCTCCAGAATTACAAGCTCTGATGTTTATAGTTAATACCAGAAGATGGCATGCAGAGAGGCTTCTACTTGTACTTATTGCTGCAACAGCCAAGATCAGCTAATTTTATATACCATGTTGGAGGGTCGAAAGTGGAAAGGGATAGAGGGGTAGCACCTGTGGGGAAGAGGGGACAGGACAACTGACCTAAAGCAGATCCATAGGGTATTCCATCCCATCTGCCCCATGCTTAGTAGAAAAGCTGAGGGATCAAATTGTCAGCCTCTTTCTTCTATGGCCAGTGTCCAAGGAAGACTCTGTTCATGTGCCTTTGATACTGATCTGTGTATTCCTGAATCCAGTTCAGTTCCTCTCCATTACTGAGTCCAGACAGTCTAGGACTTCTCAGTACCTGACAGTGATGTGTTCATTATCTTGGGAGCTGGGTATTGGTTTTGTATATATTTCATTATTTTCTCATTAATATTACTTCCCCTTGATTATATTTCATTAGAGTAAGTTTAATTTCTTTTCAACCCTTCAGTCCTTCCCCCTTCTGTTCTGAGAAGGGACGGAAATTAAGAGAGCACCTGTTATTTGTTTAGTGGCCATCAACATAATGTTAGCAATATGTTGTAACTGGAATCCTTAACTACATGGAGGGTATGTCCTCAAAAGGCTGTGGTATTGGCAAGGCATGCCTTGTGCTTCTCAACCCTTTATAAGGGAAGCTAAAAGAAAAACAGCTTAACTGGAGAAAAATAAGTAGCAGCCAAACTTGGACCATCCTTGGGAATGATTTGGAAAACTTACAAAACATTCTAACAAAGAGAGGGAAGACTGTGAGCATGCTGTTCCTTAGTCATGTGTTTTGTGGTAGCACCTCTTCAGGCTCAGATCAGGGTGCATCTACTCTGTTGAAGTCCTGGGCTTATGGCTAGCACAGTGCTATCCATGCTGGTTTGTTTGTGCTTTGCCTTCCTCTTCTGGCTGCATATAAAGCATTTTCTGCTGTTCTTTGCTAAATTATGCTGACCTTTTTGACAATAAAAATTGGAAGAAAGAGCAAAGAGGCAAATAGTGTCTGAAATGGCTCTTGGCCTTGATGCTGCTATAAATTTCTAAGCTATTAAGAGAATAGTTGAAGATACTTGGGAGTAGAGAGAGTGATATGATTTTAATTTCTGATGGTGGCCGTGGCTGCCTTTGAAGGGTACACCTGGTAGCCTTTGCAATCAACAGAAATGTACAAATGACAGCAGATGGAAATGGGTGCTGTGAACTGTTGGTTGGATATTTACTACAGATAGTGTCATAAAATCATAGAATTGCCTAGGTTGAAATGGGCCTTTCAGATCATCAAGTCCAACCATCAATCTCACTCTGACAAAAAATGCCACTAAAACTGTATTATTAAGCACTGTGTCTACCCATCTTTTACTTGCTTCCAGAGTTGGTGCCTCAACCACTTCCCTGGGCAGCCTGTTGAGGTGTTGTTCCTTGACACTGTCCTGGAATTGTCTGTTCTTGGATTTCTCGGTGCAAACATTATGAACTTATTTTCTTCTATTTTCTTTTTCTTCCAGGATGCTTTGCAAGAGATGTATAATCAGGAAGGCATATTTCCTGGACAGCAGTTTAAACCTCCTAGGAGACCATGGACTCTCCTAAACTTTCTTTTTTGGGCCACAGTTCTCCTCTCTCCTCTCTTCACATTTGGCTTTGGAGTTTTTGCAAGTGGATCACCTCTCCTCATCCTTGCATTCCTGGGACTTGTTGGAGCAGGTAATAAAGCAGAGAAGATGCTATGCCCAAAGTGACATGTGACTAGAGCTCACTTGTAGTTCTGTATATTGCATAGCATTTTTACTGCTTTAATGCAGACAGGCTTGCCTCCACATCTTAGGAAACATCTATAGCAATCAATAGCAAGTGAGTCTTGCAGCCTATTATTATGGTGCCTGAAGGAGAAAATATTTTTATTTTTGTGCACCTTATCTGTGAATTAAAAAAAAAACAAACAACAAAACCAGCCAAAGAAAATATGAAAGTCCCAAAACTTCCTCCCTCAAAAAAAAAACCCTGACCCCAAAACCCTGTGGGGGGTGGGGAACATGCTTCAGTGTGCAGACTACCTATCCTGTTAATCAGTGTAGAAGAAATAATTATATTTTAAAATCTGGATTGTCCTACTCTTTTAGTGACATCAGATTTATGATTTGTATGCGGCCTCATACAGCACACCATTGGTTTGCAGTCAGTCTGCAGGACTGGCTTAACTCACATTGGTTCTGCTTGTGTGCTTACTGTTTTTACATGTAACTTCCTAAGTCCCTGAACCTCATTTTAATATTCCTCCCATTTCTCTGTTATATTTTAAAGCTTCCTTTGGAGTTCGTAGACTGATAGGAGTAACCGAAATAGAAAAAGGCTCCAGCTATGGCAACCAAGAATTCAAGAAAAAGGAATAACTGACAGCTGCAGTTCAGCACATGTAACCAGACTGTGGTATCCAATTAATTTCAATTAAAAAGAAAAAAAAAAAACAACAACAGACACTTAGAAACTCTTTTTCTTAATAACTGATGACTAATATTAATGAATGAAACTTGAGCCAAGAATGAAGAAGTTGGAGGCACCAACTGAGGAGAAAACGTCAAGTTTCTGCCTGTGTAAGGATTACTGTAGTCAAACTATGGGAGAAAATCTGGGATGGGGTGAAAGAAGCAGCTAATTTTTCTTGCTTTGTTGCGGGACTTGGGAATGGGGGAGAAAAGTGGGCATTGGCCATGGCCACGTGCATCTTCAGATGACTGAAAACACTGGTTTCTGTCAAGAGCACTACACTGACTTTTACAACAGGAGCCACTGAATGTTTCCTCTAGCTAAAGCCAATGTAATGTTTGTTGATTTCCAACTTTTTTTATTAACAAGCCAGGAAAAAAAAACCCTTCTTAAATTAATTTGACAGATGTTCATTGGGTTAGAGCCAATTTTGGAAAGGCTGTGTTGTCATGGCTACAGATTAAATCCTATTTGTACGTTACACTGATACTTTTTTTTTTTCAGGCAAGGTCTTAAAACTTCTGTAGTGCAAGAGAATGGATAGTGGAGTTTGGAAGCAGTATATTATTGATCAGCACATACCATAGAACAGATCCACTAGTATTAAAACAGTATAAAATTCTTATCATATCTCCTTCTAACTGCTCAAGGCTGTTTAAGTTCAAAATATTAAACCTTGAGTGTCATTTGCCCTGTTTCACATCATACAGGCGTGATAATCATGAATATTCTGTTTGAACTTGTTTTGTTTTCTGGATTAATGCTGACTGTGGGGTTTGGAGTTGTGCAAAGAAGGAAATTTATTCAGTTTTCCTGATGTTTTTTCCTTTTGTTTCTGTTCACGTCTCTCATCACCAAAGTACGGTTCAGCCAACCTCCCTCAGTAAATGAGGAGGCAGTAGCTGCAACCAGCACAGTAGTTTTCATAATGTCTCCTTTTACAAGAATTTGAAAAGGATAGGTCCATCTCGAGCCAAATTTGAATATTGACATGTCTTTTCATGAGAGTTCTGACATTGATTCAAATGGGGCCAGGGTCTTCCCCTGCGTGCTGTAACAATAGGGTGTGCTGCACTTTGTACCTGATTGTGCTGTAGATGTTAATGTGAAGTATATTGCAAGGTAAGCATTAGAAAGAATATAGGGTCTCTTCAGGGATTTTAAATATCTTTGTTTCTGCTTGTTAAACTTTGAGGTTTTTTTCACTAAAAATTAGAGATCAGAATCATGGCTGTACCTGTCTCTCGGTTGTTTTTTTTTCTTTACAAACGCACATTCTGAGTTTTGTAGGTTGTTGCTGTGTGCATAGCTGGAGAATTATCTGCAAACAGATGGGATCTACCTGTATGTTCAAGTTTGAAGGCCACAATCTGCATTTGGCTACACTCAGAAGTAGGTGAAATGGGTAGTACATCTACAGCTGAGGGCAAAAGGTGACCCTTGGGGTTTGTATTTTTAACCCAGCTGACACTAGAATATTTATCTCCCTTTTGTAAAGAGCAGATCTTATCAAAGCACTGGTTGTTATTTCCATCTTTGCTCTAGTAACCAAGATAAGAGAGTAATAATTTACCTTCTTTTCATATTTACTCTAACTTTTGGAATGTAACCCCCCACAGATTTTGCTGTTTTCAAACACTGGAAGAGCAATTTTGTAACTTTGAAAAGATACTTTACTTGGGGTCATTAATCACTGTTCTATCATGCACTTGGTTTATATTTTGTGGTCTTTTCAACATGAGGATTTGAAGGATGACCTTTGTTGTCTGTCGCCTGTTAGACTTATCCTCTACATTGCCCCAGCATTAGTGTGTCATCTTTGTGCCCCCAAATAAATCTTCCCTAAGACAGGGGCTGCAACACTGTTGTTAATGTTAGTGGAATTTGGAATATGCTTTGGGAACTGAGGAGAACAGAGGCTAGCCATGACTCTGGTTTTCCTTGATGGATGTTTTTGTACTCTGTCTTTAAATATGATTAGAATTCTGAATGCTGATAGGGACAACTTTCTGGCAATGGGCTTTTCTTTCACTTTTTTTTTTTCCTTTAGTAATTAAGTAATGAATATGATTCTTGCTTCTTAGAAAGATGTTACAGATGCTGTATACTTGCTTCCTGAAGATGATACTAGGTATATATAAAATTGTACTGGCTTAGCACCGTGAGGCTTGCAAAGCAGGCCAACCATTGACTATGTTTTATACTAAGATTTTGAGCAGTATATTAATGGGCATGACAAAAAATTCACAAAATAAATCCCCTCTTAATGCTGACAAGAGGGGGAGGCTTAAAGGAGAAGGGAATAAATAACCTTTCTCTTTACAGGATCCCTTTCTCCTCTTAGTGCATGTAACTCCCTATTAGGAATCATGGGATTAGTGCATGTACATCAAGGGGAGAATAACCAACATTTCATATTTTCTTATCATAACTTGTGGTCATGCTTTCTTTTTGCAAATATAATAAATACGTCATCCGTTACCTAAATTTTGCTCTTCTAAACAGACATATCAGTTAACCAGTTGGAAAACTGAAATATGCAGCAATGCACAAAGCAGTACAAAACCAACACAAAACTCTGCATTTTGAATTATATTTCCTCAAATAGGGGTTTTATACACACACGCGCACACGTACACGGAGTATGTATAAATTACAATGACTGGAAATAGCTGAAGTTAATGTCACTAACGAAGATTAGCAGGTGGCTTGGATTGGAAAAGTGAGCATAGATTTTTATATCTTATTTTCTTCTGGTTTAATAGAACATAGCTTGTATATTTGACTACCAAGCCCTTTAAGAGCAATAATAAACAAAAATATATCATGTTTTTCGTCTTTTGCTTTTCAACCATGCTTAGTTTAATAAACTTGAAGCTGTTAGGAGCATTTTCTCTCTCCACCTTTCAAAACTTCCATGTATTGCTCGACTGTTTAGACTAAATGCCGTAGTCTCCAGTGTGGACTTGCAAGCTGTCTGCCATGGAGTTCAGCACTGACTGCAAAGATAGATGGTTCTCAGGCAAGTATAGACAAATGCTCTTGGCCTTAGCAGTGCTTGCCATTTTCATGAAGAACAGCAATGTTGCTCTCAAAAGTGGGATTTGCAGTTGCAAAGTAGCATCATGTTGACTTACATCTAAGAACCTGATGGGAGACGTTGGAGACCACTGGCATCTCTCACCTCGGAAGGCACAAAAAGCTGATGCTGATGAAGGACTAGACAACTAGCAACTAGAGGTCTTGGCTCAGTAGGGATTAGAGTTCTCTGTTGCTCATTGTGGGCTGAATGTGCTCTTGCAATTGACTTTGCATTAATGAGAAAATACCTGTCTCTGGCACACAGAGCATGGGCTACATTCCTTTGTTCTGCTTTAACTTATCTCGAAGGGCTCTACACTTAAATGCTGACCAATGAATACCACTACTACCTTTGTCTTAATTACCTAGTATGCACAGGAAAAGTGAGTGTGTTGGCTCACTTCTCTGTGATACCACTCGTCTCTGTCTATTGGTGTCTGTGTATTTGCTTGCCTGTATTTTCTGCAGGTGGTTTGGTTACAACCTCTTGGCTGGAACTTGGAGCTGGGGTTTTTTCTTCATGCATTTTGATGCTGGTTGGAGCAGTTGGTAGATCTGAAGTGGAACAGTTGTGTTAAGCAATAGCACAATTTTGGCTAAGAAAGCAAAACTCTCTTAGGGGAAGTGGCATCCTTCCCAGGCCTGCTCAAACAGGCCATTGCTCCCTGGTAATAGGTCCCTCTGGCTTTGATGAGTCAATAAAAGATGAGACAAGATCTCCTTTAATAGTTGAAGTAACTATCAAGCAGGAGTCACTGTTATGATGTCTGATAATTGCTAAAGTTTTTGTCAGAGACTATCCCAGAATGTGGTTTTGATTAAAGAAGTGTGGGTTGAGAGGCTTTGAATAATACTGAGTTCACAGCATGCAGAGTATTCCAGATGGAAGATAGATAATATTCAAAATTTCTTGGCATCTTGGAGAAGTTATGTTAACTGAGTCTAAGGCAAAGATTGGGCAGACCTGATCCAAGCGTGGTTCATTAAGATGCTGGAGGCTAACGCATATAAAACTGAAAATTCCATTCCCGGATTTCCTTTGCAAATTGGATGCAGCATTGGAACTCACACCATCTCCTGGATGCTTTTGCGCTTACATCACTTGCTGGGAAGTTTTGGGTTCACAACAGGGACATTCTAGTTTGTGCATGTGAAAAGAAGCCCTTCTCTGTAATGGAAATGCTGAATTAGTATTCTGCTACTCACAGCTGTTTTATTCCATATTTCTGAACTTTTTGATCTCTAATGAGCTGTACTCCAGCTGCCAGCACTGAGTGAAGCTGGGATTTGAAGCAGGTAACAGAGGGGCATTCACTGAAGGGAGGAGAAACACTGCAAGGTCCATCTCTGGAAGGAGGAGAAGCACTGACCAGTCCAGCCAAATTCTTGCCCTGAAAAAATCGAGCAATTACGAGGAACTCTGCAAATCCCAGAGATAAGCATGTATGTGGGTAGGCGAGCTCTGACTCTAGTGTGAATGTTAAACCTCCCTGTGACAATTTACAAAGTCACCCTTGCCGTGTTTTTGTCATTGGGGTCAGAATTTCTCTCCTTGTTTATCTCCTTGTTACAGATGGCAGCTCTTACTCTGCAAGACTTCCCCCAGATTAATCTTGAAGACTAATTTATATAATTGTCTCAGCAATCTCTGTATCAAAATTCTTTGCAAATTGTTTGGTTTCTACTTGCTGAGGTATTGAGGGGAAACTTTCTGGAAGTCCATGTTAAAGAGTCTGCGCCACTTTTGTTAGCCACCAGAAAACATCATGAAAACATTGTATGCTTTGGAACTGGAAGACAGTATATTGGCATCTGTAAGCCAAATACATCTTGTTTCTCTTATCCTCGATTTCTCAAGGTTTATTGAAAGTTGCCTGTGTTTCTTAATGAACTCATATACACATAAAAGCCACTCTTCAGTTTTTGAAAATTGGAAGGAACTTTGTGCTCTTCTACTTCCAAGAGCAGCTGAATGTTGCCAGTAGTCCATTTCTGAAAACTTTAGCAGAAGCACCATTTTGTCTTAGGAGAAAATGTATTTTCAAAATAGATACTTTACCAGAAATTAGAATGTACTAGCTCTTCTAGAATCTAAACTGCAAGCATTCTTTATTGTGGAGGTTGTGACTACCAATATTCAGTCTCAGACAAGTTTTATTTTGATTAGTTTTATTTGGCCAGGGTGTATTTTCAAGGAAAGCATACCAATTTGCTGAAACCTATTTTGCCAAGGGAGGAAGAGCAGAAGTGGCTAATCAGGAATTAATTTTTTTTCCTTTCCCAAGGAATGAGCTGGTTCTATATTACCTCCTTTAATATGTGCATGTGCATCCATACAGATCACAGAGTTGTGTCCCCTCGTGTTGTTCTGCTTCAGCTTCTGTCAGAGCTGTAACTTGTGACAACTGAATGCTGCTGGCCTAGACACCAAGCAGCTGCCATCGGCTGGCACCTCGCTCACTCTTGAAGATCACCAGCAAGTTCTGTAGCTTTAAAGAAAACCTTCTCACCGAAAACTCACTGTCCTTGACCCGGTTGATCTGTTACAAGTCTGTCATTTGGAGGGGAGTGTAAGCACCAGATGATCACTGTTGGCCAAATCTAAGCAGTAATAAAACTGTATACAGGGTACACATTTACTGTGCATGTGTATATATTTTTTTACATTTTTACTGCTGTTTCTTACACTTGATTTTATGACATTCAGAGGAGAAACATCTGAATCTGGTTAAAAACAAGAAGCTGTTATGAAAACCCAACCCTGTCACCTGCTGTACTTTCTACTAAGAACTGTGCCCAAGCAAATAGGCAGATTTACAGTGCTATGCAAATATTACTTTGTAAGATGTCTCTTAAAATTTTTGCTTAAGTAGTTCATGCTGTTTTTACTGGGCTTTTGGAAAAAGATTAATGCAAAAAGTTCACCTTGTAAAATAAAATAGCTTTGGCTGTGTGAAAATGCTGTATATTACAATCTCATTCATGCTTTCAGTTGCTTATTTTAACTGTATGTGATTTTGTACATGATACGCTGGCTTTGAGGGGTCTTTAATCATGCTTCAATGAAAAAGGGTGACTGCCCAGCATCTGGGTTCTTACAATGTTACTAAGTAGCTGATGATGTAACTGGGAGATCCATGTCCCTTTCTGCTTTGCCATTCTGTTTTTTTTTAGTTAAGCATGTGCTAGAAGCTGGCTGCTTTTTGCCTTGGTTGGCTGTATTTCCATTTATGCTGTTTTGGTCTCAGTCCTGCAAACTGACCCACATGTGCGTCTGTGGCAGTAATCTGGGTGGGTCATTTTATGGGGGCTGGGAAGTAAGAACAAGCTTAACCACCCTACAGCCGTTCCCTGCACTGAGCCCCAGTCATTGAGGCTGTGGAGGGATGGTACATTTCCATACTATTTATAGGAGCGTGTAAAGTTTTGTGTGGCTCCTCCAAAGGACCAGGACTGGGGGAATGGATGTTCCTTTCCTGAAGAATCCTCTAACGGATCATCTGTGGAGGTGAGACTTGAGCAGGCTAAGCTGGCTGTACAGATAGATCACTGTGAATTAAGCCAATTTTTCAAATCTGAAATCTTTTTTAAGTTTCTATTTTTTACTG
Source organism: Turnix velox (assembly GCA_013400935.1). Classification (NCBI taxonomy): domain Eukaryota; kingdom Metazoa; phylum Chordata; class Aves; order Charadriiformes; family Turnicidae; genus Turnix; species Turnix velox. Next base: position 636,520 of record VZTY01013944.1, read on the forward strand.
GAAGGTCAAGGCATTTGCTCTTCCTCAGCTGTATGCCAACATCACATGATCCCATCTGAAAGCAAACCAAGATCCACTGAAAGATCAGTCTTTTTGCTCCCTCCCCCTATTTTTACTAGAAGCTACTCACCAGGAGTTATCTCTACAGTCTCAGTCTCTAGCATAGACCTGACCTGCCTCTGTACCTGCTTGGTCCCTTGCGACATAATCTCTTCTTTAGGGTATTTTTGTCTGTAACAAATGATGGGCATGTGATAATATTGTGTTCCTCTGTCAGTTGTTCCTAGAATGCAAGCACCACATCCTTGGAGGTTAGTCTTGGAGGTTTTCCTTTCTCTCATCCTTTGCTCCTTTAAATATTCCAGGTTGTGCTGAGCTGCCTTAAAATGATAGCTCAGTTGCACAGTATCTCACTGTACAGGCAGATCTTTGTGAGGAGAGAATGGGCTCTGATTCTGAGCAGACAAAAATAATATTGTTTGTTTGTTTGTTTCTTTTCTAGTTTTCCCAAATGCAGCTTTTCTTATCTCTGCGCCTCCACTGACTCTCCATAATTCATTTTTAAAGGCCAATGGTTTTGATCTGGAATTTGTAATGCTGTGTTTCAGAATTATTTTATTTTTCAGCTTTAAGGTTAAAAATAAGGATCGAAGTTTTAATCAGTACAGCATAATAAATAATTCATTAGATTAAGATAGTATGATCCTTAGTTACATGCATGAGAAAGCCAAGTAATGAAAAGCATAGCCCCTGATGATGGCAGAGCTCTGTTCCTTAATGTCTGTTTTCTTGCCACTTATTATGGAATAGACGTTTCTGTTGTTAATTCTTGTCTTCAAGAGGTATCCAGCTTCTCTTGTGTATCCATCTGCCCTTCTACAGGTCCCCTTTCCTGAGCTGCTTTCTCTTGTTGAGCCACCCAGTGCGAGAGATGGCAACTGAGTGCACTAGCTAGGATCTAGCAAGATCAATCAGGCAATAGGATTTGCAGATTTGGGGAGGTTAATGGGGTTGCCAGCTGGGTCACCACTGTATGAGGTAAGATGTGGAAGTGGAAGAAAATGTCTGCTGTCTGAAAGAAGGCTGAGGGGGTGTTGTTCAGTGGGTTGCTTCTGTATTAAGCAGCTCACACCAGTGACCTTTAGGTTGTGGGATCTCTAAACTGCAAACACACTACAAAGTTGACTGTGGTCGTGGCAACCCTTTGTAGCTCTTTTAGATTCCTCAGTCTCACTTTTTCCACCGTTTCTTACAATAATGCTTTAATATATTTGGGGAAACAACCTGGAATGCTACAAAAGCAGTGTCATGTCCTCAGCACCAGACGTGATCAGCTGTTGCACTGGGAGTGAGTTCATTGTTTCAAATGTGCCACGCTCCTGACTGCAGTTAGGTTGGGCAGAGGGTTTTGTGGGGCAGAAACCAGCAAATCGGTTTTCTACATACTAGTAAAACTAGTATGTGTTCCTCAGAGGCAAAGATTGAGTGCATCTATAAAACAGAACTTGATATAAGTATAACATTTCTATGGGTAGACTTAAGTTTAATTACTGTGATAGGGATTAATTAAATACTCCTCTGGATTTTGCCCTGAGGTTTTTCTAGTTGTCCCACATGTGGAGGTTGTAATGTTTAATATCAGATGTACTCCAAGATAGTTGTTATACAGGATTTAGTGAATACAAACGATACTGAAAACACAACACAATACAAATGATAAGTTACAATCATTGCAATACACAGCACAAGCACGGTGTCGATGTGATCTTCGTTACCCATCTGTAATGTGCTCAATGTAATGACGCTGAACATCCCCAGTCACTGGTGAGGATCAAATGGGTTGAAGCTAGCTCAAGCCTATTTCTCTCTTTGTAATTCTTCTGTTGTTTATTTAGTTCTTCTACTCTCTGTCGGGCTGAATCACACTTTCATTCCCCCCCTCCCCGCGCTGCTCTGCCTAACCTGGGGAAATGTTTACACCACCAGTGGATCCAGTCAGGTGCTGATTGCTTATCTGGAACAAAAGCCACTCTCTAGTCCCCTTTGTGCTGGAATAAAATCAGGTTGCTTGGCAGTGGCTGTGGCCAGTCACACCCCCAGGACCTACAGGAGAGATGGGGAGGTACCATTTATCCTGATGGAAGACCAGGGGTAATGGTTTCAGACTGAAAGAAAGAGGGTAGATCTACATTAGAGATTAGGAATAAATTCTTTGCTGTGAGGGTAGTGACAATGGTGTTACACACAACAGGGTTTTCTTCCAGTCCTAAGGTGTTACTTAAAGCAACTGCAAAAAAATGAGACATCAAGAAAAGGCAATTGCTGAATGTCTAAACTAAGCTCTCCATCTTTGTTAGAACTTTTCCCATTTTTCTGTTTCCATGTTACACTCAGTACATAATCACATAACTCCCATAATTTGCAAATTCTTATTACAAATCTCTAGTATTTCAAAGATCTAAATTTAATTTATTTCCCCCCCACCTCGCTTTTTTAAGAAGTTGGAAGTTTACAGTGTATTTATTTGGGTTGTAACGGCAGAGCCTGACTCTTTAGCAGTACAGAAGGAAGAAGCATTGCTTGCTGTCTCTGCCAGCAGGGGGTTTCAGAGCAGGACTCACTGAACGCGAGAAAAAGAGTTTGCCTGTCACATCCCTTATTTCTTTATCTGATTAATTTAATGTTAAAGGATGGAAAAGACTTTCTCTGGTTGATGAGAAATGCTTCTGTGAAAAGGCCTTTTATTATTCTGCAGCTGTGAGGTCTGGGTAAGACACAACCATGTGCTGCAGGGTGGAACCCTGTATTTTAGGGGAGGGAAATTTGCTCAGACCAGGGTTAGTTCCCTGTCAGATGGGAACGAACAGATAACATCCCCCCCATACCGTCCCTGGCCCAGAACCAGCAAACTTGTTATTTCCTGAGACTATCTGCTCTTTTGCTGGCAACTGTACAAGAAGGCAGTTGGCCCTGCTAAATTAAGTACCGCACATAATGGAACATAAATAATTTCTGTTAACTCCAACATGATAACATGGTTAGGGAGAACAAATTGCACTGAAGCAGTAAATTTATTTATTTATTTTCTTACTCTCAGAGGGATCTCAGCAAAGCAATCTCTGGAGCTAATATTAGGTCTGGGAGTTTCACAGGCACTAATAGGATTAGGTACATGAGTTCCTTTTCAGCTTGGTGGGAGTCAAGTGTTGTAATTCCCTTGGGCTTCTCTGAGATTTCAGCACGGATTGAGAAGTGGCACCCAAACCACCAGCACACCCAAATTTGCCTTTCTGGCAAGGAGAGATTTGCTAACTCAGCCATCAGAATGGAAGAGCACTTGGTCTACAAAACAGTACTTGCTCCCACACAGGATTTGAAAGAACAAAATGAAGAAAGGCCAGGCTTGATGAGGCTCTGAGGGACCTGAACTAGTGCAACATGTCCTTGCTCACTGCAGGGGTGTTGGAGTAGATAACCTCTGAAGGTTCTGTTGAACTCAATGTATTCTATGAAACCTGTTCTCCTTTACCAACAGCTCATTTGGCAGAAGGGGTTTAGTCTTGTTCAGCTTTGATTTGGGGGTGAGGGCAAGGTTCATGGTGCCTTTCTGTCTGCAGACACAACTGCAGAAGACTAACATGGGGTCTTAAAGTAGAGAATGCTTGTTTGCCATGCTGCTAAAAGACTCAGTGTAAGCAGAATCACCCATTAAAAATATTTTCTGTCTTATTACTGGGGGGTGGGGGACAACAGTATCAGAACAAGAACTGATGAGAGATCTCATTGCCTATTCTTGCCTGTCAGTAATGTCTTTTGTTTTATAGCTGTTCTAATCGGTTTACTAAGAGCACTAATGTCTAATAGGATCAAACCCTGAAATAGAAATGTGTGGTGGAAAACCTAAGTGTTCCCTGGATGTCTTTGCAATCTCAAAACTTAACAGTCAAGTCTCCAGTTGCATATTCCTTCTCCATCAAATCACATACACACTGAAATTAGGAGGTGGCAACTGTCAGTTTAACCCTCTGTAAGATGCAGTGCAATCCTGGTAATTAGGATATCCAGTGCTAACAGAGCACCCTTACTATTTGGTGGTGGTATAAGAAAAAATTCTCCTAATGGGACTCCTGTGAACACTGAAAAGAGCAAAAACCACTCTCCATCCCTGCTCCTACATACATAACATTTGACTTCTTAACAATTATATTGCAGTGCACATATAAAAGCTGTCCTCTCTTCATCCAAACTTGAAATTATGAGTTTCATTATGCCCATCTTGTCAGTGCAGAAGGTGATTCTACTGATCAATAGCAGGGCAAATAAGTAAGAATTCTGAAGTGGAGGATTCTCACTTGATTATTTACTTCTAGGCTTAATATGATGTCTTTCTGGGCACCTTCTTCAGACTTCATTATTCTTGCAGTACTTCCATTTTGCCATCCAGGGAGGACCTGCCTAAGGTAAACTTGCAAGGGAATCTCAGTTCTAATTAATATTGCATTTTAATTTAATAACTGATAGCTTTTGGCCTGCTAATTTGAAAATGAGCTTTCCCTTGATGAAATGAGTGAAGAGTATTTAAATAGTGGTTTAACTCATTTTAGGATTCCCTTCTTCCCCTCCCTATCAATTTTTAATTATACCTTGGACAATATGTGAGCTCTTCCCCAGGCTGGTGTGATGGACCTTTATTGTCTAAAAAATCAAATTAGTAATTTTTATAGTCTAGCTCATATCACCTTGATCTATACTCTCCTGAAGCTAGTCCTAGCTGGAGGATAAATGAAGGTAAGTAACACTCCAAAGCACACCCTGTTGTGATATATTTGTGTAAAAACCATGATTAGTTGGTAAAGGGTTTTTTTGTAACTGTTTCCTTCAACCTGTTTTCTAAAGTGGCTTCTATAAATGACCGCTCATCTATGTTTTTAATATCTTATTGAGTGAAAATTAATAGAGTAATGAATCCTGGAGGAAAGCATTGTCTTTTGTCTGGTTGATACAGGTGAGGGTATAGGGCTACATGCACTGCAGCATATAGCTATTAAAAACGAATTAAGTGATGTGCCTCCTGTATGTCAACAGTGAGCTCCTTGACACAGGTGTGAAATAAATCATGGTTTCTCTGAGCCTTCACGGCAGATTGCTTGTATTTGGCAATGCAGTCACCTTGCTGTGGTGATACCAAAACTCCTGTCCTCAGGTAGTGAATAGAAGCATCCTGCAATGGCCTCTTACCTCCCACTTCTGCAAACTGCAGCCAGTGGTCGCATTTTAATCTTTCTGCAGTTCTAACTCCTTCTTTGAGACAAATAATAAATAAGCTCTTTTCTTCCCAATCCCTCAGTCTCAAGAGGAAGCTCAAAACTACCTTTGTGTGTGACTAACTTGGGACTCTCTCTGCCTTGGTCTCTCTCCCACACATACTCTTGTCATAAATGAGAACAAACCTCCTCATATGAGCAGCCTCTCCTTTGAGACAGGATACTCACTTTCAGTGCTCATGCAGCAGTAGCTGGCCATGAAAAAGCAAGCTGCTCAGGGAACAGGTTAAGGGGTGGGTGATACAGAAATGCAGCACTCATGGCAAGCATGCCTGATGCTAGTGGTTTGGATCTCACCATTTAAGACCACCTAATTAGCCTTAGTGCCTCCCTGATGGCCACTGAATTGTGCCTGTTTTTCAGCTTAAGTCTGGGAAAGACATCCTGAAAAATATTCCAGAGCTACAGGAATTCCTGGGGTTTGAAGGCCTATTCTGTCTGCTGGCACCTAACCTTGTTTCTGCCTGTGCTGTAAATTTTCTAGTTGAAAGGTTGTTTGGATTTCAGCAGAGCTGTAAAAGGCTCTACGACCACCGTACTCATACTAGTTAGTTTCTGAATAACTTTGAGTGACTCAAGAAGTTAATCTAAATGACCTTCAAGGTGGCAAATGGTGGCATGAGTGCAAAGAGAATCAGGCTGAATTCCTCTGGTCTTCAGGTATAATTTGGAATAAGAGCACTTTAACCTTTCTTTTATTTCATTCGCACAGTATAGGGAGAGAGAGCACCATTAAGACACCTAGCGTTATCACCCTGACAATGATGTTCAGACTCAAAGTGTCATGCTTTGAACTTGTTCTTCTTTACCAAGGTGGACAGATGTACTTGTAACATGGTCAGCATTTCATCTGTGAATTCAAATGCCTTTCTCCTCATGCCAGCAAGGTGAATGCCTCTGGAAACTCAAAATGTGCTGCCTTTTTGTAGCATCTTCCCTGGATGAGCAGGATTTTTGGGACCTGTTCAAAGCAAGCTGTTGGAAGAAGAGGAGCGCTAGAAAGAAAAGCACCTCCAGGACAGGAGCTCTGAGTCCCAAGAGATGAAAATGGCTGTTGAAAACACTATGAAAATTATGCTGGAGAAATGGCACGTGACAATTCTCCCTTCCATGGTAGGCAGCATCTTCCTCTCCTTGCTCCAGCTGCTCTGCCCTGGCTTGCTGTCTGTTTTTTCTCTAGACTCCATCCTTAAATGACTTCTCTTTTCTTTCCAGGGTGTTAGCCCTTCCTGAGCCACCTTGAAGATCTCTGATACCACATTTCTACCTTGTCCCTCTGGTTTGTCTTGGTGGCCATTTATAGGCTTCAGAGCAAGGATACGTGCAACTCTTCAACAAAGTTACTATCATTTCTTTTCCATTCCCCCATGTTTGCATACCATTGATGATATGGGACAGTTCCCACCACACTGCATTTTTTTGCTGCAGTAACACTGACATCTGTGGATGGAATGAAAATACTCTTGAATAGAGCTGGTATGAAATGGGTTCCCTGTATAGGTTTTGTTGCTATTAAGTAATTCTGAGTCAATGTTTCTTCCCCAGTGATGTGAAATAAAAGGCCCACATCCCGATTATCATGTATAGTTAATGATTTGTGGCTGACATACCAATTTAGAAAGACAAGGTGGTTTTTAAAGTGTTCATTTTGAGAAAAGAATTCACTTTACAATATTGTAAAAGGATTTCCCAAGTGTCAGAATCTTGTTTTCTTCTGTGTTTCTGCAGATAGCTGTGAATTTGTGATAGTTTATCCAAAACAGAATTTTCTATGCCTAACTCATTTAATTAAAAAAAAAAAATCAAAGGACTACATGTAGAAATGTTTTAACTGGTTATGATTCTAAGTATGCTTAATTTTTACTTGCTTTAAGATACAAATTCATTGATAATAGAATAAATGCACCATATTTTTCTCTTGTAGCACAATAAAATGAGAAGCTATTACTAAGCTAATGTCAAGTAATACCAATAATTTCTAGTTTCGGTGTTAGGATGGCCTTAAAATGGCAAAGCCTAGGCAAAGAAATCAAAGTATTCACAGTGAATTACTTCAGTTAATTATTTAGTGGGGCAAACACATTGTGTTTCATTTTTACAGTAGTTTGATTGCCAGTAATAAGCTCAAAGATCTAAAATAGATGTCTGATGTTGTCTGTATCTGTCCATATCTGAGCATTTGTTCACTGCTGGGCCACAAGCTGGTGGCACTGGACTATGGGGTTTGGTGCCAGTTTTGTGACTGCCACTAATGGTCCACAGATTATATGCATTGGATTCTATATCTCACCCCTCAATCCAGTCTTCCTTTGTGGTGTTTCCTTTAGCTTTTATAAAATTTACTTACTGCTACTAAGTAGATTTTTCAATCCCAAACACTGGGCAGGGTAAATTAGAAGAGCCAGCTGCAGGCCATCCCACTGGAAGCCCATGAACTTCAAAAGCCATTTCTCCAATAAATATCAATTACCAGGAAAAAGGAAGAAATTCCTACAGGCAAGGATTTCTGTTCTGACTTGATCATTAGAAAAATCTCTTTAAGCTTTTTCCACAGGTCAAAGTTAATGCTCATCTTGAAGAAAGCATCTTTCTATAGAAAATACTAATCTCCAAACCATGCTACTGACCAGATAGTGATAAACTTGGATATTCAAATATTTATTCTGACTGTGAAGTTATTCTTCTGCAACTATTTTCAGGCTAGATAGGATTTGAGTTTTGGTTAGAATACTGAATGTGTAACTTGGTGAAACATCAGCTTTCTTCTACCATTGTTCCCATAATTGTTCATCTGCCTACAAAGCTCTGTTTTAATTAGTGGTCATAATACATCAGACTCAGTGTATTGTTTCCTTAATGTCTCTGACACAGTCCTCAGGGAAACCTACCCAAGCTGTTAAGTGACTGATTGTTGTGAAAACAAGAGCCAGACATAGTGTAAGTGGCACCAATTTTTATGCCTCCGTTGAAAAAGCTCTGGGAAGGCATTTTCAAGATGCTACATGGAAGTGAAAGTTGACACAATGGTGATCTAAATGATTTAGGTATTGCAACATGTCTGACTGGGATGGAGTTAACTTTCTTCACAGTGGCTCATAATAGCACTCTGTTTTGAATTTGTGGCTAAAATGATGTTGCAAACACAATGAAGTTATGGCTGTTGCTGAACAGAGCCTGCACAGCATAAGGACCTTCTCTTTTCCCTCATTCTTCTTCTCCAATGAGGTTGGGGGCAGAAGACTGGGAGAAGACACAGCTGTAACAGCTGACCTGAGTTGGCCAAATGGCTTTTCCATATCATCTCATGCCATAACATCATGCCCAACAGTAAAAACTCGGGTACAAGAAGAAGTGAGATTTTTTGGCTTCTAAGGTGGACTCTACTGTGAACACTGATGGTTCTGTCTTCATCCTGATCAATACCTGGCATAGGAATTACATTTTCCACTCTGATCACACACTTGCCTGTGGGGGATTGTTTCCCTTTCTCAACATGTTTCTCTTCGCTTTCTTTTCTCTTTGCCTCCCCAAAAAAGGGCAATCGATAGCATCTTCAAATGCAGCAGGAAGATTTTTCAAACATAGATTTCCTCCTATAGTGCACTTTCTATCAAAAGATTAAGATAATGAGGAATGCAGTTTAACTTATTTCCTTCCTTCTTCCTGCTGCTTAAATATTTGAAAGAATTTCAAGAAGAGTTGTCCCAGTAGGGACTCAAAGACTGACATCATATTTTAGGATTATAGTGTGATAACAATGAGCCTAGGTTTAATTAACCTTCTAGCCCTTTGGGAGACCTGAGACAGAGGAGACAGTTCCTTGCAAAACCACTGCTGCTTCTCCTGTAGTTATTGAGCTCATTAATCTCTCCATTATTGTTCGTAGGAGTGCAGCTATATTTCATTTTTGGTCAAGTTAAAGTGCCAAACATTTTACAGAGATAATGAAATTCTTTGTCCTGCCTGGAAGCGAATATCATTTAAACAAACCACTAACAGAAGAGCTAGGGGGAAAAAGGAAATGGAAATTCAGGAGCAGAAAAAAGGTGTAGGATATGCTGACTTCTCCTGTTTTCCTGATACCTGTTCCTCTGGGTTTGTACTTCACAACACATGGAATGTGACAGAGGGGGACAATGAGAAGTTTAACCCTTCATTTGCTTTAACCACCATCCAAGATACACTTATGCCACATCCAAAACCAGTTTCTTTCTCTGCCACAATCCTCACCTTTCAAGTCAGACTTCATTCCTCCTCCAGGAGGGAAGAATTCCCAAAAGCCACTGAAACTGTCCATGAAACTCGACAAACCTGAAACGAGCCAGGTTTCATGTTCATGATTCATGTTTCTGCTGATGGGACTGCATGATGGTAGTCATTCACTGGGCATATAAATCTTTAAATCAGCACTAAGAACAAACGTGACAGCAGAACTGCAACCATGCAAAATTTTGATGGATAAAACCGTAAATTCTCTATGGTATCTCCTAGGTAGCACTGCAGAGAGCAGCAGTGAAATAAGGGAAGGTGACCTGGGTGGACAATCAGAGTACACAATATAAAAGTCAGGAGAATAACCACCAGCAATTTCTATTGAAACAATAAATGAAGTGCAGTAAAAGTCAGCTCAAAGAGCTGAGTCTGCATTCTCAAAAGTAACAAGTGAATCTGTGTGCCTTGTTTTGGGAGAGTCTGCATCCATTTCCTTACTGCTTTCATTATTGTTTCCTTAACTGTTTCTCCTGTTAGTGTGTTCTCGTGCACCTAGAGCTCTCTGCTTATAAACACCCATCAAAGGGACGTGATAGGGTAAGTGACAGCCCCAAAATACAATGCTCAGCCAGAACATCACTGATGCCCTCACATAGAAGCCAGACAGCGGAGCAGAGGGGAAAGGAAGGGCTGGTGCACACTTTTGTTCACATCAACCTGGAATTTTGACAAAGCCGAAGTGCGTGCAGACTCAGAAATGAGAAAACTTTTAGTCTAGTAACACATACAAGGCTTTTGATCCATCATCTTACAGATGTCTCCTAGATTAACATGCTCCTAGACCCTCCAGGTCTAGATCTGTGCCAGTTGTGACCTACTTGGGCATGCTGCTGATCCTCAGAAGTGTCTGCACAAGATCTGGCTGGCCACAAGCTTCCTCACTCACCAATTCATCATTTGAAATGCAGATATAATTCTGCCATGCTAATGCCATTAGGAAAACGTTTCAGGCACCTGATACCCAGCAAATTGAAATGGTGAAGGGAAGTTGCTAATTGCTTTGCTAAAGAGAATGTTTTGAAAATCATATTTGCATGTACACCTTGTCAAATATTTAAGGTTGAAAAACTGGAGAGAAATGTCACAACTGTTGGCCATAATGGGATTGGGTACTGTGGATAAAAAATTCCTGTTCACTTAAGACATATATGATCTCCAGTAGATATAGTGTTTTAGCCTTTTGTGTATATATAAAAAGAGGAAAATTCCAATTTCCTTTTTCCCCAAAAAGAAATTTAATCCCATAATTTCAAAATGCAACATAGATATTGTCAAACTCCTAGTTTCCAAATGCTTTAGTTTGTCTCTGTGTACTTTGTTATAAAAGATCTACATTTTTCCATAGGAGACAAGTTAACTAATTAATTTTCAAGTTTTTTTTTTGGCCTATATCAACTTTTTTTTTTTTTTG
>VZTY01013947.1:0-68187 GCA_013400935.1 Turnix velox
ACTATTCTATGATTCTACAGATTATTCCAAGGGATGCTTAGAGGTGACTAAACCCCAGCCCAGCTGAGCAGGGCTTTGCAGGGAACAATGTTTCTGACAACATCCAGCCTCATGCTGCCCTGAGCTAAGGTTTTGCCAGAGGAGAACCACCTTGTGAGCAATTTGCTTGTGTTTGGACACCTGAATGAGGCTCAGGCTGAAGAACAGCACTCACTGGGTGTCAAGTCTCCCACTACAGCACCACAATTTCATACATCACAAAATCATAGAATGGTTTGAGTTGAAAGAGACCTCAAAGATCATCTAGTTCCACCCCCCAGCCCTGGGCAGGGACACCTCCCACCAGCCCAGCTTACTCCAACCTGACCTGGGGTGCATTTTTCTGTGCAATGCTTTGTGCAGCCCCAAAAGACATCGTGGCCTTGTTTCCACTCTCACAGGTACTCACACCAGAAGAGGATTCTAAAAACTATTCATGAGGAATTATTATCAATAAATAAGAAATCTGCATCATCCTCTTCAAAGCAGTGCTCTGGCTCAGCAGGCTTCCTGACCCAGGAAAAAGATGCTTCACTGTTTGTATGTGAAACCAGCAGCTTGTTCCTCTAAGGTGGGTCTTTCTGGCACATTGTGTTTTGATTTATGGCAATAAAATGCCCTACACATCAAGTAATCCTCAGGAAAGCCTGCAAAATTGCCTAATGGAAGCCAGGGAGACCAAAAATGAAAACAAATAACAGGAACTGAAATAAAACTTCTCAGCACTAAAGAAATTGTCTCCCCCTGCAGCTCAGCTCCACGTATTGTTATGATTTCAAAAGCTCTCAGATCAGACTTTGTGGGATGAGATTCAGCCTCTCCAGCAGTTCATTTAGTTCTGCAAATGAGTGAAGAAAAATAGTCCCTCTTGTGACACACCTCAGTTTAACAGTCCAAATGCCATCTGTTACACTGAGCTGTAATAAATCCAACTGTGATTTAGAATTTTATATTTCCAACGTCCTGAACAAACATTAAATAATTCTTGTGATTCCTTGCAAAGCAGCTATTTATCATCCATTATTGTGCACTCTCTTGCAATTCACATCTCTCAGGCTGGATTTAGATCAGATCCCTGCTTGGTTTGATTTTGGTTTGGTTTTTTTTTTTCACTCCTGACAATTCTTCAAATCAAATTTTTAAGATACATTCTACCTATTTCTGGATTAACAAGAGCTGAAGCCTTCCTGAGGTATCATCTCTGTAGAACACATCATTGTGTTATGTCTGGGCTGATTTGCATTTGAGTTTTTTATCATCAGAAATTAATTCTACTCTGAAAGCAATTTTCAGTAACTACTGGCAGAGTGCATCTGATGAAAAGCCACTGTGAGCTCAGACAGCTCAGGCCTCAAATCCTGAAGAAGTCTTCACTGTTGTTTGTCCTGGCTTCTCAACAGGCAAATTGAAGAGTGGATATATTTCACTGCCACATATCAATGGGACCAAAGTCACAAAGCAGCTGTCACAAGTCAGGGATTGTAATTGATGAGCCCAAATATATTCCAACCCCCTGCCAGAGCAAGGTCACCCAGAGCAGGGCACACAGGAACCCATCCAGAGCAGGTTGGGAATGTCTCCAGAGATAGAGACTCCAGCACCTCTCTGGGCAGCCTGTGCTAGGGCTCTGCCATCCTCAAAGCAAAGAAGTTCCTCCTTATGTTGAGATGGAACTTCCTATGTTGCAGTTTGTGCCTGTTCCCTCTTGTCCTGTCCCACTGAACACAGACTAGCCCCATTCTCCTGACACCCCCTTTCATTGTTTGTGAGCATTGATAAGATCCCCCTCAGGCCATTTTTTTCCAAACTGAAAAATGACAGGTCCCTCAGCTTTGTCCTTCAGAGAGATGTTTTAGTCTCCTCATCAAGTTCATGGCCCTCTGCTGTCCCCTGTCCTTCCTGAACTGCAGAGCCCAGAACTGGACCCAGTGCTCCAGATGTGGCCTCCCCAGGGCAGAGCAGAGGGGGAGGATGAACCTCCCTTGACCTGCTGGCCATGCTCTTTTGATGCAACCCAGGATCCCACTGGCCTTCTTGGCCATAATGTTGGTTTATGAGCATCCTGTTCTCCACCAGGGCTCCCAGTATCCTCTTCCACAGAGCTGCTTTCCAGTAGGTCAGCCCCAACCCATGTGGGGTCATTCCTCAACAAGTGCAGAAGAATACACATGCAGTGAGCTGGCATCCCCTCCTACCAGTGGCTTTTTGGGGTGTCCTAGCACAGCCACAGCTGCACCAAATCTACATTAGTGTCATGGCTCTGTATGGCTCAGTTGGTCTGTGACTGAGTTGCCTCTCTTTGCAGAGAGAGAGTGGTTGTGATCTCACCACAGTGCAGCCAATGACCTCAAAATGTCATTGGCCATGGTTGTCATCTCATGTCATGCTTGGGGCTGACCTACTGGAAAGCAGCTCTGTGGAAGGAGATACTGGGAGCCTGGTGGAGAACAGGATGCTCATAACCATCCTGTTATGCCTCTTATTGCAGGGAGGGAGTGGTTGTGATCTCACCACAGTGCAGCCAGCAGGGACCATTCTCCAAGGTGGTCCAGAGATGACTGAGGTTGGTGGCATCAACTAAACAAGGGTAATGAGAGACAGAGCCCCCCATGGAGTGTGCAGTGGAGAAGACCTAATGATTTGCTGTCCAGTGAAGCAAAATGAGAGAGGAAGTTTTACCACTAAGTAGTTTAAGAGATGAGAGATACAGATGGAAAAGGGTTTGCCAAGTTATTAATTTTTCAAAACAATCATAAATAAGAGACTGGCTGCTCATAGCACAATTTGCCAATGTCACCTCTGCATTGTAAGTTTCTCACTGGAGACCTCAGCTTGAGCCACATCTGAGTCTGGCTCAGAAATACATGGACATTACTGACAGCTGACATCTGCAGGAAAAGGCTTCACATCATGTCCCAGCTCACCCCTCTGTGAAAAATGTCAGTCTCTGATGCATGAGATTTGAGGTACCTGGGGGTTCTGTGGGAGAATGCAGTGAGCTGTGATGTTTGGGGCTGGGGTACACACTGATCTTGTTTTCCTCTTCATCTGCTGCTGGGAGTATCTCAGATAAAAACGGGTGGAGTGAAACCACCAGAGATATCAAGCTACTTGAACCATGTAATAAATGTGACTGTTCCTTGACACTGTTCTATCTACATCTCTCGGTAGGTTAACGACTTTCTAGGTCAGCAGGAGATGTGCTGTTTGCTGAGCTGTGTGACTCAGGGACTGTCACAAAGCACACCAGGCTGGCAGTCAATCACTGGCAAACCTTCCACCAGGGAAGTCAAGTGACAGCTCCAGGACAGGAGAGTCACAGCACTGGATGGAGAAAGGGAAGAATGTTCTAGGTTTCTCAATAAAATCATGGAATCATAGAATAGTTTGGGTTGGAAGAGACCTTAAAGATCATCTAGTTCCTAGGCAGGGACACTTCCCACTAGATCAGGCTGCTCAGTGCCTTGTCCAGCCTGGCCTTAAACACCTCCAGGGATTGAGGGGGCATCCACAACCTTTCTGGGCAACCTGTTCCAGTGTTTCACTACCCTCACCATAAAGAACTTCTTTCTTATTTCTTATATCTAGCCTGAATCTCCCCTCTTCCAATTTACATCCAATCCCAGAATGGTTTGGATTGGAAGGGATCTTAAAGATCATCTAGTTCTAACTCCCTGCCCTGGGCAGAGACACCTCCCACTAGCCCAGATTGCTCCAAGTCCTGTCCAGCCTGGCTTGAACCCCTCCAGGGACAGGGCAAAGGTGAAGTCCCTGTGACTTTACCAGAGCTACAGCAACAGACCATCTGGACCCCAAATAACCTCCTTGTTTTTGTTATATCTAATAGCTGCCTGCTGTTTTGTAATGAATGTTTTATAAATTTAAGACACCCAAGGGCAAACATAAATGTTTAAATAAATAGAAAAATGGGACTTGCACATCAAAGGGACTTTTTCCAGTTTTGGAGGCACAATCTAAAAGTGGAGGTCTTCCCCAGAGGAGTTCTTCTAAACATGACCATTCTTATCAAGAGATTAATTTGGAGGGAGAACACAACTCAAAAGAACTGTGCACTCTTTCTAAAAACACCATATCCATTAATATACCCTGGTGCTCACTCTATTACAGATAAAATGCATAGTTCCACAAGGTGGGAATGATATTTCAGTGTGAGCTGCAACCCCAGAAAATATTCTTTTCCTTTCTGAAATAAATTGAAGCATGATACCCAGAGATTATGAATGGTTCCATAAATGTAATTGCTCAGTATCTTTCAATCAAAAGGAAAATGTAAGCAGAAAAACACATTTACTAAAGTCTGGATGGTTTCTGTAGCTAAACCTCATTGCTGGATGCAATCAGCCGTGTAAGTTATGGGAGGCAGGCAGAGGGGAGAAGCCATGTGCTTCACTGAAGATTTTTGGCTTTATACCACTAAAACTTCTTACTCTTCCTTTACCACTTGGGATAAAACTTACCCAGAGCTCAGCCATCTTGCCCACTGCATTTGCTGGTGGTGATGGGAAAGGAAAACATAACAGCAGCCACAGGAGTATTTGATATTCAAAACCAGGAAAGTCCAGATAATTTGTATCAGCTTAAAATATCTGGTCTTGAGGGCAACTGAGATCTAGTGCTCCCAGTAGTAGGGGGCTGTGATCTCCATGAGCTGCAAAGGGTTTTGTAGAGCAGCCACTCCAGATGCTTTGAGAAAGGAACTGGCAGAGACCTGTAGGACCAGGGCCTGGGAAATGGATTGGGCTGGTCTCAGTTCTCCAGGCTGGAGATCTGATCTTATACCTATGTGAGATCTTCACTGCAACCTCCTGACAGAGCTTTTACCAATGTTTCTGGTGTCCTGTGGCTTTCCAGACCAAATGCACACATCAGTCCATTCCTAGAGACAAAATGGAACCTTGACCTTCTCAAGGACTTGTGATAAAATGCTCCACATTCCATCAGTCAATCATTTCAAGGCTCTGCCTAATTTCCTATCTTTCATGGAAAATCATCTCAGAGAGGGAGCAGAAAAACAAGTGTAGACCTGAACTGCAAGATCAGGTTGGGATATGGAACAGAACAAGCCTGGTATCTCTACTCAGCATCCCACCACCAAGGTCCACAGCAGATCAAGTAGGATCTTCAAGGTTAAGGCTCTGAAGAGCTGCCTCTGAAATAAAAGTCTCTTTCCGTGCGGGGGGCAAATGGACACAGTTCTAGGTGACCTGCTGTGATGAGCCCTGACTCTGGTGGCAGCAGGGTGTCACACTGGCTGCCCTCAGTAAGAGCCACATGAATCACTGTCACCTCATTCCCACACGTAGCACAAATTGGTAGTCACAGTAGCACAAGTCAGGCAGGGGAAGGACTGAGCCCCGTGGGGATTTGTCAGCCTAATGGCTCTGTCTGGGCACTATTGCTCTCTGAACAGCTGACAACTGTCAGGAGGGATGACAGGGACAATTGTCCCCACTGGAGTGAGGTATGAAGCAGGAGGAGCACATGGAAGTGTCTCCTTCTGCTGCCTGCTGGAGGGGTTGAGTCCCACTAGGGCTGCCATGAGGCCAGCTGTGCCACAACTGGAAAGTACTGGGCTACAACTGGTACTAGACCACATCCCAAAGGGGAAAGAAGAGCAGGGGCAATCCACACTATATAGAATCGGGTTGGAAGGGACCTTAAAGAAGGGACCTCCAACCCCCCTGCCATAGGCAGGGACACCTCCCACTAGATCAGGTTGCTCAGTGCCTTGTCCAGCCTGGCCTTGAACACCTCCAGAGACCACCTTGGATATCCACTCTAGGCTGTAGAGGACAGATCAATCATTCCCATTTGTGAAGACAGCTCTGATGACTGCTTTAGCTAAGCTCCCATCTTAGCTCTCATTGCCCAAAGTACAGGACCAAGCAATTAGGGCAGAAGATCCAGGGCTTCTTCCTCATCACAAGCACCTTGCTGAGCTCACCTGCACATCCCAGCGTGCTCCCTCCATGAACAAGCCATGGACATATGCCCCTTCCCGAGGAGGACTGGCAAAATCTTCTCTGTTCTTTTTTGTCACATCACACTGCAAGGTCATCTTGTCCAAAGGCCACTCATTCTTGCGTGCTGTTGACTGCATGATGGCTGTCAGGAAAGACTGAGGATTAAAGAATCCAGCAAGCCACACCGTAGAGGGTAAGGAAAAGTCTCCTGTCCAGACCTCCAGTTCCTTGATGCGAGTCAGGAGGTCAGCAAACCATGTGCCCAGGCTGGCTGTGGAAGGGTAAGACTTCTTTATCCAGGACTCAGGCACTGCATCCAAGAAGAGAGCATTCTGCAGGTTCTCCATGTCACTTGTCATGGTTAGTTCTCCCTGAGTGAGAAAAGATATAATAGCTCTGAGAATTATTTATCCTTATTCTTCCCCTCTACTCTGCTCTTGCACAACCCCAGTCCAGCTCTGGAGCCCTCGGTACAGGAGGGACATGTTGGAGCAGGTCAAGAGGAGGAGAAGAGGATGATCAGAGGGCTGGAGCCCCTGTGCTGTAAGGACAGGGTGAAGGTTGGGGTTGCTCAACCTGGAGAAGAGAAGGCTGCGCTAGGAAGCATGTAAGAGCATGGCACCATAAACAGACACAAGCAGTCATATACTGTGAGCTTCTTTTCTACTGTAAAAAGCTCACCAAGAGGAAAAGATGTATAAGAAAGTGACAGTGAGCAAGAGTGTGTCTCAGTTGTCCCAGGACCTGAGAGTGCTGGTGGCCAACAAGCTACCCATGAGTTAGAAAAATAGCCCTACAGCAAAGGCACCCACCAGCATCCTGGGCTACAACAGGAGGAGCACTGCCAGCAGGTTATAGAAGCATAGAATGGTTTGGGTTGGAAGGGACCCTAAAGATCAAGTTCCAACTCCCCTCCATAGGCAGGGACACCTCCCACTAGACCAGGTTGCTCATCCAGCCTGGCCTAAAACATCTCCAGGGATTGAGGGGGCATCCACAACCTCTCTGAGCAACTTCTTCTAGTGTCTCACCACCCTCAGAGGAAAGAACTTCTTTCTTCTCTCCAGCCTAAATCTCCCCTCTTCCAATTTGCATCCATTACTCCTAGTCCTGCCATCCTGTAGCCTATAAAAAAGTTCTACCCCAGCCTTTCTTTAGCCCCTTTCAGATACTGAGACGTCACTATGAGGTCCCACCCAAGCCTTCTATTCCCCAGGATGAACAACACTCTGCTTTCAGCACTGCCAAGGGCACAACTGGCAGTGCTGGGATGTTCAACCTCAAGAGGAGGTTCTCCAAGGAACATCCTTCTCAATCTAAATCTTTGCACACCTCATGCTGAGCTAGAGGAGTACAGTGCACCAGAGCAATCTGGAGACTTACAGTTACTGTTGATCTGTGGTTTTCCTTATACTTATATTCATCTCCTCATTGCTTGTCCAGAATTGATCTGACTTACAATTCCCCTTTTGCCTGGGGCTCAGTGTTTTTGGAAAGATTAACTGAAATCAGTCAAGCCATTGCAGAGAACGAGGGCGAGGGAATTGGGTCAGTCTATTTGCATTAAAGAATTCCAACTGTTCTTTCATAGGGATTCAGTGCCTCCAGCCTCAAGGTCAGCAGAGGAGCCCTTTACTGGAGCCACAAGAGTCTGCAAAGCTTTAGCAGAAGTTGAAATCTGCTTATAGCAACCTCACCAGATGTTTAGCAAAGCTTGTTAGAGCCCTGCAGGTAAAACTCTCTGCTGTTTGTTCACTGACAGTGCCCTACAGAGCTATAATCTGTAAATGACACTGACAGGCTACAGCAAGAGAAGGTCACAGCTGGGTGAGACAGACAAGGGGAGAGTGATGATGAATGTCCCTGGGGATGGTCCATGCTGCATTTGGCACTAAGGAGCAGGCAAGGGCTCAGCACTGAGGGATTGAGAACTAGAACCATAGAATGACCTTCCAAGGCCATCTCATCCAACTCCCTGCAGTGACAGGGACATCCTGCACTAGATCAGGTTGCTCAGAGCCTCAGCAAGGCTGGCCTTGAATGCCTTCAGGGATAAAGCCTCCAGCACCTCTCTGGGCAGCCTGGGCCAGTGTCTCACCACCCTGATTGTGCCTTTTTAAAGCAAACAGAGCTCCTGGGTCAGGAAACACTGTCAAAGGCATACACTATAAAGACACCAGAGACTCCTGAGATCAGAGGACAGGAATCCTCTGAGCTAATGAAGATGCTGCAAGTGCAACACTCAGAGCTGCTGGATGACAGCTGAAATAAAGGGTGTGAATTAACATCTGCCCCACACCTAGAGTCCTGCCAAAGGGAGGAAGAATCCAGGCACTACAAATGTTCACTTTGGCTCTTCTGGCTTTTTAGCAGCACTTTTTTTTTTTTTATCTCCTCTTAGCTTTTTTTTTCCTCGTGTGAAAGCTTCTGAACACCCACACCAAAATGACTGTTCAGCAATAAGGCAGGGAAGTACCCGAAGGGGACATGTTTCCCCAGCACCCACCAATTCAAACCAGAGCCAGAAGCACACCTGCACTGGCTCCATGCCTGGAAGCCACAGCATGCCTGGGATCCCTGTTCAGCATTATCTCCCTCCAGAAATGTTCATCTCAACAGGACAGACTTCTCAAGGCATCACTAAACCACTAAATCTCATTTCCAGGATGACTCATTAAAAGAAGCAAACTTTTAATGGCAATAAGTATCTGAACCTGCTCAGTTTGCCCAAGGAGAATAGAATTTCTGGTGGACAAAGAAAAGAATGCACACAAAGTTTTTAAGGTGGCTTTTGGTTTAATACTCTCAGAGCTAAAAGCTACAAATAGGGCTGATTCAAAAGGTGTAAGCAGGACAATCTGCAATTAGCCCTAAAATATGAAGAAAACTGTAACCACCTTTCAAAACACAATCACATTCTGTCACTCCATGTGAGCAGGAAGCAAGTCAGTCTGTGCCAGTTAATCATCTAATTATTTCCATTCTATGATTTTTACATTCACAGGAAATCTCAAAATGATGGGTTACCTGGGAAAAAGTCTTTAAAGTCTTCTGCAATTCCAAGCAAAAGGGTCAAACACAAATTAAAGATTTCTCTTTTTGGTGTTTGCCATGTAGTGACAAGAAAATACAAGGCAGTTCATGCCCTCTGCATTTCCTCTGAGGCACCTGAGCTGCTTCACTTCATCTCTAACAAACTTTAAGACAATTTAGTGACCCACAATCAAAGCTCCCACAGCAGAAGGGCAAGGCCATGTCTAATCATAGAGTCTGATAATGAGCTTTATAGGTCTGTCAAAATGGTTTGAGATCAAAGAATCATAGAATGGTTTGAGTTGGACCTTAAAGATCATCAAGTTCCAACCCCCCTGCCATGGGCAGGGACACCTCCCACCACACCAGGTTGCTCAATGACTCATCCAGCCTGGCCTTAAACACCTCCAGGGAGAGAGGGGGCATCCACAACATCTTTTGGGAAACCTCTTTCAGTGTCTCACCACCCTCACAGTCAAGAACTTCTTTCTTATCTCCAGCCTAATTCTCCCCTCTTCCAATTTAAATCCATTACTCCTAGTCCTGCCATCCTGGAACCTATTAAAAAGTCCTACCCCAGCCTTTCTGTAGCCCCCTTCAGGTATTGAGAAGCTACTTTGAGGTCCCCCTGAGCCTTCTCTTCTCCAGGCTGAACAACCCCAACTCCTTCAGCCTGTCCTCANTCACACTTCTCTTGATGTAGCCCTGGTCTGGGTTGGCTGTGGGCTCATGTTTAGTTTCTCATCCACTGACACCCCCAAATCCTTCTCTTCAGAGCTGCACTCAAGCCACTCTCCATCCAGTCTGTATCTGTGCTTGGGGTTGCCCTGAGCCAGGTGTAGGACCTTGCACTTGATCTTACTGAACATCATGAGGTTGGCTTGGGCCCACCTCTCAAGCCTGTCAAGGTCCTTCTGGATGGCATCCAGAGATCATGGACATCACTTGCTGTGGCAAGTGTCATTGTGGTTCCTTCTTCAGTTACATTACACAGGTCACCATCCTCCACCCTAGGAGGATGCCCTGGCCCTGAGAGCACGCATTCAGTGGACTGATCTCCAGCTAAATCCATGGCAAGGCCACACAGGAAGGAAAAAAGTCCACTGGGATAAAGTACTGCACTGGTCCCAGCAGGACATTGAGTGCTCCAGACAGTGCTCTGCATTCTGGGAGAGCCTTTAAAGTGAGTAAAAAAAAATAGCAAAACGTGTGCAAGCAGTCAAATTGATTTAAAACCATAACCCTCACGATCATATATCCTATCTCTATCTAGTTTTATTTTCAGGAAACAAATGAATTAACAAATGTAATTCTCAGCAAGGCTTAAGAAAAGCAATTTTTAAAGCCAGCGTGCTCAACAGTACTTGTTGGAACCTCCTGTGAGGGTTCAAGGTATCTACAGCAGCTGTCTCCTATAGCTGCCCAAACACAATTATGCAGGAATTTGCATTGCAGATGCTGAATACTAAAGTGCATCTGGAATGATTCCAGTTACTTTTTATTTTCCCCAAATGTTGGGAGCAGTTTTCATTAAAGACACCCTTGAAGGAAACCCTAATCACCTGCAGACATTCCCCCAAGACGAGCAGACCACTGTCACAGATTCTTTTCTCAGTTTAAGGCTGTTTTCACCTGGAGGGGTGAAATACTCAGCAAGCCTTCCAAAATTTGGTCTTACTTTATCCTCACATAATATTTATTATCCTCATTTTGGAAGCTGATGCTTTGCTGAAGTTGCAAAATATAAACTCTGCTTGCAAAAAAACCTCAACACTGGGTACAGCATTAAGATGCAAGTGCTTGAGCCCAGCTCTGCTCTCACCAAAACCTTCCAGAACAAAGGCCTTTGAAATGCAACACGCCAGTTATTGTTTTATGGCTACCAGTCCATTGCAATTTCTCTCCCTCCTAATGGGACATCTCCTATTTTTGGACCAAACAATCACTTTCTGCTACACAAGACGCCCAATGAATTATTCAAAACTTCAAATTAGATGTGACATTTTCCAAATCTCCTCCTTTTAGCAGATAGTCAGTTAGAAACAATAAGACCTGCTCCCTCAACTCTGTGTGTGAGAGATTCTCTTTGGAGCTCTGTGGTTCTGTTATGTAAAGTCTCCTCCTGCAAGTGCTGTCAGTGCAGATCCCTAATCCAGAGGTTAATGGGCACTAACAGCTTTCACAGGAGCTTCTCTCTGAAGGGACAATTAAAGAATGATTTCTCCTCCAAATCAGGATGAGACCTGCTGTCAAATCAGGACAGCAGAAAACAGAACTGTTTATGGAAAGAGCCCACAGCAGAGCCAAGCTTCCCCAGGCTGTTATCTGCTACTCCATGGGGGATGCTGAGCAGCAGCATGGGTCAGGTATCCAACTCAGCTCTGTGGGGCCCCACAACCCTGGCTTGTCCTCTACTGGTATCTCAGACCCTTCAGATTTGTCTCTCAGCATTTACAAGAGGAAGAAACATCACTATAAATTGATACCACAATTTACCTGCTCCTGAGTCATCCTAAAGTCATAGAATCATGGAATCACAGAATTGCCCATGTTGGAAGGGACCTTTCAGATCATTGAGTCCAACCATCAACCCAACTCTGACAAGAACCAGCCCTAAAGCATATCTCTAAGCTCTGTGTCTGACAGCCTCTTAAATACCTCCAGGGATGGGACCTCAACCCCTTCCCTGGGCAGCCTCTTGCAATACTTCATAACCATTTTGGTGTCAAAACCTTTTTGGTTGATCCCTTCTTCTAGTCCTACTCACCACACTTCCTGACACAGGCCAGGATGCTGTTGGCTACTTGGCCACCTGGGCACATACTGGACCATATTAAGCAGCTGTTGACCAACACTCCCAGGTCCATTTCAGCCATTCTACCCCAAGCTTGTGGCATTCATGGGGTTGTTGAGGCTCAAATGCAAGACCCCACACATGGCCTTGTTGCACCTCATCCCATCAGAATGATGTCCTGGCCCCCTGGTGAGCCACAACCAAGGTTCCAAGACTATTTGGAACAATCCATGTAGCCACTAGAGATGCTTTTTCTGCAGCCAGCAGCTCACTTCCCTGCTGTGATTTGTGGCAGGATTTTGGGGAGAAATTTGCACCCTCTATTATTGCCTGATTTCTGTTGTTTATTTTGTCAGTGCTTTATTTAATTCCATGCATCCACTCGTTTCCCCTGTCACTGCTAAATAGCTTATTCTTCTCCTGCATTAAATCTAATTGCTGCACATTGTCCTGGTTACAATTATATCTTGTTTGGGGTGCTCCCTGATCAAAGAATTAAATCACTGCTGCTTTACCTGTCTCAGGAAAGAGAATTTTCAATTCCACTGCCTTGCATTAGAAAATAAAGGAAATCTGTTTATAATAATTGACTACATAAATATCAGCCTATTGTAAAATAGGTTTTACATATTGAGCCACCACAAAGAGTTTATGATATGCCTCAGTGTTTCATCAGCACAGTGTCAACAGGGGGTGACATGCAGAAACACGAGCCAGCAGGTCCCCAGGCTGCTTTGTCCTCCATGTACAGCACAATATGGATTCAGAAGATGCCTGGTCCTACCCCTGCAAAGCTGCAGGTACCAACAGCCCAAAGGTCACCCTTAGCACTGCTGTAGGCTGCAGGTAGAATCATCTGGGTTGGGACTTTTAAACTCCTAGGATCCAACACCACTTCTACCAAAATCACTAAGCCAAGTCCTACAGCACCATGTCTACACATCTTCTAAATACCTCCAGGGATGGTGACTCCGTAAGTCCCCTGGGCAGCCTCTTCCACTGCTTGAAAATCCATCCAGTGAAGAATCTTTTTTCTAATATCCATCCTAAATCTCCTCTGGAGCAATAGAAGACCTGGCCTTTGAAGATCTTTCTTCAACACTGCCCTCAGGAGAGAGTCGGGCTTGTTGCTCAGTCTCAAGACAGATGCCCCTCAGTCACTTGCCAGCTCTTTCTGCTAATGGGGTCATAAAAAGGAGTTGCAGTTCCTTCAAGTGCAACAGTTCCTTCACTATGCAAACCATTTGTGGTGAGGCAAAATGAGATGACAGCCTGTCATTCAGGGAAGAATGGGGTAGGGGAAGCCTTGCAACCAATGTCCTTTATTGCTGTCTCACACCATAAAATAGAATCATTATGGTTGGAAGAGACCATTAAGATCATCTAGGGACCAACTTTTCATCTACAATGAAGGGAAGACATTGGAGTAGAAAGGAAGCCATCAGCTTTATGCTGCAGGCTCCAGGCAGTGTTTCTCTGCTACATTTAGGTCTCTCCAAGGGACACAGACGTCCCATTCCAGGAGCAGAGTCTAGCTCCTTACCAGGGTGGAGAAAGAACTGTGGGTGGAGCAATCAGGAAGAGTAGGGAAGGCTGGCTGCTGTGCCTCCTCCACTAACCAATTACTCATATCCAGCAAAGGAAGTTGTACTGCTTCAAAACTGCTGAGTTTTTAGGTTTTTCCTCTTACAGACATGGATATTTTGTGTTCCTCCACATGAAAAATCCTTCCTTAAATTTCAACTCAGCTTGTGCCTTTAATAAAATGTTCTTATTGGTTCCCTCCAGTATGTGGGCATTTAATTAGAGCACATCTTGATGTTGCTGCATTACAATGTGGGATAGACTGAAGTGCCTGGTCCCTGTTTGCAGGGAACAGTCCTTGCTGTGTGTATCTTTAACCTCTCCCACTGCCTGCACTCACGCCTTGAGGACAACGAGCTGTTTGAAATCCATCTGCAAACCCTTCTGCATGGAGCCAAATGGGTTCTGCAGCCAGCAGCAGAGAATACAACATGACCTCTTTTATTCCTCATCCATTCATCAAGATTTTACCTCATGAGCACCCAGAGCTCTCACCTTCAGCGCCAGATCCAACTCCTTGAGGGAGCGCTTTATTTCAGTGGTGAGGATATTCATGCGCTCACATTCCTGGAAGGCAACCACCACGTAGGGTGTCCTCTCCTCCACCTTTGCCATTAGTTCTGTCATGTTAAAATCATCCATCAATTTCTCTAACATCTCTTCCAGCAGAGCTTTCACCTGTGAGGAGAAAGGGAAGAGAGAGGAGGATGTCAGGGAGTGATCCACTGCTGACAGCACAGGATGAAAACTCCATCTGCCAGTTCTGTGTCTCCAAAAAGAATCAGTGTCAGCTGTGCACCCTGCAAAGAGCTTGCTCCATCCTATTAAAATTCCAGTGCTTACAAAAGTTAATGTCAGATGAGAAGCCTTCAAAGTGATGTTTGGAAAATATCACTGAGACATGCAGCAGATCTTCCTCCTCATTGGTTCTAATGCCAAGTTCTTGTTCCTCCTAAGGTCAGTTTCAGCATGAGAAGAGAGATGGGACAACAGCCTCAGGACAATGGGATTTATGAGTTGTTTCCCTTTAGTACATACATAAAGAAAGGTGATTATATAAAATTTAATTTCAAGCTGAATTTGGCATCCTAAACTAATAGAGATAAGGAAGAAAAGCACAATGAAAGAAAGTTCTTCTCTAGTCAGTGTTGCAGGTTGAATTCAAACCAGCACGTTGTGTCCCTAAATAGTAAACAGTGAAAGACTGAGTGCAACAGAATGTCTCTAGAGCCCAAGAAATAAGTAAAAGAGACCAAAACTTTTCTAATTTACAATGAGGCATGAAGACCCTAATGAACATGAAGACCATAGATGAGAAGCTCCATCTAAACCTGAGGAGAAACTTATTTGCTGCAAGGGTGGCACAGCCCAGACACAGGCTGCCCAGAGAGGTGGTGGAGTCTCTGTCCTTGGATACATTCCAGGGTTCCTGCTCTGGTTGACCTTGCTCTGGGAAGAGGTTGCACTGGATGAGCTCCAGAGGGCCCTTCCAACCATTCTGTGATTCTATGACTTCATGATATCAGCTTTATGTGGCTCATTAGGCACCTCGGTATGGAAATCTCTCTCACAAGACTTTGCTTTACCTCTGTGCTGGAACTTAAGGAAGATTTCTGCTACTTGGGGAGTTTTTGGGAACATTCTGCCATCTGAAGTGTAAATCCCAGTGTGCAGATGACAGTTACAGAGACAATGACAGGGAATTTAATTGCCTTGCTCCCCAGCATTCATATTTGGGACTTTGTATTCCCATTTCCTCCCCCTGTTCTGTTGCAAACCCTCCTTGCCCTTGTCAGAACTGAGGAAGAGGTGGTGAGACACTGGAAGAGGTTTCCCAGAGAGGTTGTTGATGCCCCCTCTCTCCCTGGAGGTGTTTAAGGCCAGGCTGGATGAGACACTGAGAAACCTGGTCTAGTGGGAGGTGTCCCTGTCCATGGCAGGGGGGTTGGAACTAGATGATCTTTAAGGTCCCTTCCAACCCAAACCATTCTATGATTCTATGATATTCTATTCTAGGATTCTATGAGGCTCTAATTGCAGTCAGCAAGGCAGTGAAAGTTAAAGCTTGGCTGCAAAATCTCTTCAGCTTCTCCACTGCACCTCAAGTGCAGTATAGAAATAGCCTCTAATTTGAAATTCCCCCACAGATCCCTTTGACTCTGACTTTTTTCACAACAAGTACAGCTCATTTTCTGTAATGTGGCCTGAGAAACCTGGGGGAGTAACTGGACTTGTCAGAGCCTGAGGAAAATGATGGGCTTGCAGCTTCACTACAAACTCCCAAAAATCACCTCAGCCAAAGCAGGGGCTGGAAATCTTCAAATGGAGGGAAGAGTTGTGACAACTCTTAACTCCCTCTCATCCAAGGGACAAGTGAAAGGGACACAGGCAGAGCCACTTATAGCTAGGACAATGAGAGAGATCATTGCCAGGAGAAAATGAGCCAAGAGAGCATCCTCCTGACACCACCAAGGGTCACATCCAGATGGCTTTTGAGCAGCTCCTCTTCTCAGAGAGATCACAAAAGATAGATGGATTTCTGTGCTTCTCTCTCTGACACTTTTCTGGATTGTCATCAGGAGCATAATTCTGTTTTTCTGGAGAAGGACTTAAACTGTATTTCAACAACAAAAGGTCTGGGAGGAGAGAAGAGGCATCTTTGAGCATCTCCTTTGGCTTTGTGACCTCTGCATTATTTCTCTCACTTCAAATTGACCTGGATGTGTAGCTCAGTTGGAAAAGCATCAGGCTCCTAATCTGAGGGTCAAGTCCCTGTCCAGGTCTGAGACTTGTCAGAGCTGGGCTGGTGGTTGGACTCGATGATCTAAAAGGTCCCTTCCAATCTAGATGATTATGGAATTGAGAAATTCTTACATAAACAGAAAATTGAGCATCTTAAGTCATCCTAAGAGCCCCTTGGGCAGAGGCAGCAAGTTCCCCAGCTCCATAAGAAGCTAAAAGAAGCCTGTGTGAAACCACAGATTTCATAAGAGCTCTCTGTGAGCCACTCATTAACTAGCAAAGCTCAAAACATGGAGCTGGAACCTTAAGAGAGCAGAAATAAAAACTGAGCAAGTTTCAGCTTCTCTTACAAGGTCTTGGTCTAGATTTTAATGAGTGGTGAGTTTCAAGAGGAAGGGCTGAGAGCAGCCCAGTACAGGAGGAAAGGGATGGAGTTCAGGAATGACAAAGCCCCTGGGAGCAGGGTGGGAGCTGGTGGCAGCAATAAGAGGTGGGCTGAGCTCAGGGTGGCAGATTGTACCTGGTAGGACATTGGTATTCAGATCACAGCAAGGTGTGCAGGGACAGGTGGCTCTGAGACAGTGGAGGCCACTGAAGGTTTATTTGCAACATCATCACAGGATGATAATGAAGGCTCTGTAGTTCAGGGGGTAATTAAAAGCCACTGTCCTAGTACTGACAATGCTCCAATTACATCCCACCACAGCAATGTTCAGCATAACATCAGGTTGGTGGTTTTAAATACACAGTTCACATCTGGCAAAGCCAAATCACATTAGAATAAGTGGTTGTGAGACAAATGTGAGCCAGACAGGGGTAGTTCTGAATGAGACATCCCTCTGGACAGAGAAGTCACTGAGAATGTCACTGAAGACATTCCCAACCTGCTCTGGGAGACCCTGCTCTAGCAGAGAGTTGCACTGGGGCTTGAGAAACCTGCTCTAGTGGGAGGTGTCCCTGCCCATGCCAGGGGGGTTGGAACAAGATGATCTTTAAGGTCCCTTCCAACCCAAGCCATTCTATGATTCTATGATCTCCAACCCCAGCCAGTCTGGGATTGTGTGAGGCAGGTATCAAAATTCAGTAGCTCCTTCCTCTACCACTCTCACCATTTCTTCCCTGGTCACCATTCCTCCTTCGCCCATGCTGGTGTCCTGGGGCTGCATCTCCAACATGACACGGAAGAGCTTCTCTGATGTCTGGGTAAGGAAGCCAATCTCAGCATTGGGGTGGAGGCCATACAGGTAAGGAGACTCTGGAGGCAAGGCATCATCTATGTACTGAACAGAGAAATAAGGATCAGGTTAGATGCAGAGTCCAGAGAACTTTGCCTGCAGAGAGCTGTGGCTGTTTAGTCTGGAGAAGGCTCCATAACCTGCAGTCTACCAGTACCTGAAGGGGCTACAAGAAAGCTGGGGAGGGACTATTTGCAAGGGCATAGAGCAACAGGAGAAGGGCCAGTGGTGTTAAACCTGAGCAGGGGAGGTTTAGATGAGACATGAGAAAGAAATTCTTACCCAGGAGCCAGATGAGACACTGGGAGAGGTTACCCAGAAAGGTGATGGAGGCCCCATACCTGAAGACACTCAAGGCCAGGTTTGAGCTTTAAGCAACCTGACCTTAGTGCAAGATGCCCCCACTCTCCTCAGGGGGTTGGACTAGATGGCCTTTGAAGTTCCCTTCCAACCCAAAACATTCTGTGATTCCATGGTTCACAGGGCTGGAATTATCCCCATTCCAAGTCAGTGAGCCCAGGCTGATCTAACTCTGCTTGTGGTGAAAAGTGTGGTAGAAGAAAGAAGCAGATGATCATTACAGAACTCCTGCAACTCCTGCTGTGAAAGTGTAGTAATTGCTGAAGTTTGGTTTGGCAACATATCTCAGAGCTGGACCTTCTCTAGCAATTATCTGCAGTGCATTTCAGCATTGATACCCTGAAATCTCTTGTGGGAATTTAGCTTCCACTAGTCAGATTTTATGAACAAAAAACCAGCCTTCCTGCACTACCACAGTTGTGTAAGAAGAACAGATGAGATCAGTGAGTAGATCAACAAGATCCTTCAGTGTTTGTCACCAAACCTGATGCTACAATGAGCCAGAAAGAGCCATTTTAGCAACCAGGACGTGGATGTAATTCTGCAGGAGCCCCACTAAAGTCTCAAGGAGCAACAGAGTTGTTCTAGTTGTGCATGAGCAGAATGAGCCCATGATGAAGTAGCAAATTTCCACTGGGCTTGGTTCATCCAAGAGAATGCTGAATTGTCTATAGGAACAGAGCACAACAGGAGTGCATAGAAATAGAAACACTGAAATCCTGTTCACTGCCTCCCAAGGCAGATTAGAGGGCAGACAGAGAAGACATTACATTTATGGGTATAAATAACACCACAAAACAATGAGCTTACCTGATGATACCCATTATAGTCCATGTTCCCTGGGAGGGGAAATCCTGGAGCAAGGAGGACTTCTCCCTCCATCATTTCTGGCTTAATAAATTCCTCCAAGTAGGTTTTGCAAAGCCTCCTGTCCCAGTCATCTGTGATGTGCCCTCCATACATAATCTCACCAAAGAGGTAGCGCAGGTCATCGTAGGGGACCTGAGAATGAAGCAGGGGGGGCATGAAGGACCCAGAGCTCCACCATAAGCACTGATGAGGCTTCTACTTCAGTATTTCAGTTTTTAAAGTCAACAAACATTAGATAGTAGTTATATCCTGCCCAAGAAAAAACAGATAGTAGCCCAGATTGCCTGCAGTTTTGCACTGAAATGAAAATTTATTCTGAGCTCTGTTAAACCAAAGGTCATTATGTATTTTCAATGAATAAATAGCACAGGCTCTATTTGCTATTATTTATAAGCTGCTGTTGATGTGAGTGGCACCAAAGCTTCCAGTCTCACCACAAACACACTGAGCTATGAAGTTCTAAAACCAGAGATATCAAGGGAATGGGGTTTAAGGAGATTTCCCGGGAATTTCAACACAACACAAGCCACCCAACAGCCCACCTTTGGTCACCCACCTTTGAGCTGGCCTCCAGGTAATTATAGAGCACGTTCACAGAGATAGTGAGGTCCCCAGAGCTGAAGGGGTAGGGACGGTTCCAGCCTTGGGGACCAAACTTCCTCCTTTCTGCCACCACAGCGTGGAAATAGCAGAGGGCAAAGAGGATGCTCTTGAACTCATTCTCCCGGGTGCACATCTCCAGGGTGTCCTGCAGCACAGGAGAGAGACAGGACTCTGTAAGTGCCCATTGCCCTTGGTCTCAGGGACACTCAGGTCCTCCCAAACACACAGAGAACTTTGGGCAGGGGTGAACTGATTTGCCCAGTCAGGTCATTTATGCAGAATATCCACTTCTGCTGATTTTCCATGTTAGTGGCTTTGCATTGCAAATTCACAGGCAAACAGTGAAGCACATTTTCTGAATTGATATTTAGTTTTACACTCAGTAGTGGCTTTGCACAGGAACTTGCACTGACAGCTGAGAGGGGAAGTACACGTGCACCCACTCAGCACCCCACCACCAGCACGTGGCCCACATCCCACACTGGAGAGATGAAAAGTGGGTGAGTATACTGGGAGCAGCATTGTCACTGTGGCCCTACACAAGGGGACCTGTAAGAATTAAAGTCCCTCCTGGCCCTTGGGTACAAAACACTTCCTTGGGTACAAAATACTGGGAGCAGCATTGTCACTGTGGCCCTACACAAGGGGACCTGTAAGAATTAAAGTCCCTCCTGACCCTTGGGTACAAAACTCTTCCTTGGGTACAATATACTGAGAGCAGCACTGCCTCTGTGGCCCTACACAAGGGGACCTGGAAGAACTGAAGTCCCTCCTGCCCCTTGGGTACAAAACACTACCTTGGGGCATTTTCTTGAGCTGTGGGGTGAATCAGCAGAGATTTAGCCCAAAAAGGCTCCCATCCCACCATCATTCAGCACAAAGTCAGCCCAGCCAGCTACTGCAGCAGCATCTTCACTGACAGCATGATGTTGCACACCAAACAGGGATGTGAGATACTGCCAGAAACTCATATTGGGGAGATCAAACACTAGCAAAAAATAAAAAAAAATTAAAAAAATAAATCTAATGCAGCCCTTTAAATCAGCCTGGCCATAGGGGCTTCCTTTCCCAGCTTCCAGCTGAGACTTAAAGTCTGACACTCTACAAAGGACTGGGCAGAACAGTGATGTCAGAGGTGGAGGGTGGGAGTCTGAGTCATTAAATCAATATAAATGAACAA
Source organism: Turnix velox (assembly GCA_013400935.1). Classification (NCBI taxonomy): domain Eukaryota; kingdom Metazoa; phylum Chordata; class Aves; order Charadriiformes; family Turnicidae; genus Turnix; species Turnix velox. The sequence continues at coordinate 20,425 of VZTY01013947.1, forward strand.
AGGGAACCTATGTCTAAAGAACACTGATGGGTGCTGGAGGCAAGGTCTCAAGGGACAGGCACCAGATGATGCCTGGGTAGCCCTGATGCTTCCCAGCAGCTTAAGCATGGAAATTAGGGATTCAGGGCAGCAGAAGGGAGGAAGGGCTGGAGATGTGTGCATTGCAGGAGGAAGCTCAGCTCTCATGGGAGGAGCTGAACTCCCTTTCTGTGGCTGAAGCTCTGTCCCTCACTGGCAAGAGAAGTGTGATGGACAGTGAATGCCCTGCCCCAAAACTGGAACCTGATGGATCCTCCAGTTTTTTAAGCAGTATTGATTCTCCTAGGACTGGGAGATCAACAAGTTGGGAAGGACTCATCTGCACCTTCATGCACATCCCTGCAAACTCTCCCCAGGAACGTCCTGGGGCACAGTGATGCTGACCTGCACAGATGTACAAGGAGGGAGCAGTTCCACCAGCCCCTCTATCCCCCCCTTCTCCAGGGACAGCCCCTTTCAGTTCACTGCTCTGTGACAAAGATAACAAAGGGCATTTCTATGACTTGCCTTCATCATCTTTATTTTTCTAAAAAAACACAATGTTAGATTTCTGATCAGCTGGGGAGCACAACAGAGCTCCAGGTCTGTAGTGAAAAGGAGGATTCCATGACTCTAAAGGGTGCAAAACACTGAATAACTGCCTAAAATGATCAAGAACATCTCAAAAGTTGTTTTTCCTGTGATCAGATGGCTCTCTAAGCTCCCTTAATTATTAACAGCTTGATGAAGAACTGGTTCAAGTATGTGCTGAGCACTTTTCCCATTTCAGAAAACACCACTGGACTCCAAGGGGAGTTTGTGGAGCGGACACTGAGTAAGACTCCATCCAGGTCTCATTTGGCCTCTATATTTAGTTGTGTATTTTTCTTCAGATACAAAGCAGAGGAATATTCTTCTGCACAGAATAATGGGCTGCCTTTGTAGCTTTCAGCTGAAAGTTAAATTTAAACATCCATTCTGTCTAAAGCAGGGAAATGAGGTGTAAAGGGCCCCACCCACTCACCCCAGGACTTCTGATAAGAGACTTTTTATAAGACTCCAGCAATGCTAATTACTATCTGATTGAAATGAGCAGAGGCAGGATGAAAATGTTACTTGGGGTGAAGGCTCTCCCCTGCCTTTCTCTCCAGGATGTTGTGTGGAGTTCAAGATGATGAATGACAGTAGATAAAAATGGAATAATCTTCGCCAACTACTCGCATTAATCCTCACGAGGTGTCTCACCTGCTCAGCAATGCCTGCTCCTGGGCTCCACACTCCCCCAACACCCACAGCTAAGGACAAAAATAGTCATGAGCTGCCCCCATTTCTCTGCTCCAAGTGCTTGGGTTCACAAGCATGGAATCATGGAATGGCCCAAGTTGGAAGTGACTTTTTATATAGAATCATAGTATAGTTTAGGTTGGAAGGGACCTTAAAGATCATCTAGTTCCAACCACCCTGCTATAGGCAGGGACACCTCCCACTAGATCAGGCTGCTCAGTGCCTTGTCCAGCCTGGCCTTAAACACCTCCAGGGATTGAGGGGACATCCACAACCTCTCCGAGCAACCTCTTCCAGTGTCTCCCCCCCCTCACAATAGAAAACTTCTTTCTTCTCTCCAGTCTAAATCTTCCCTCTTACAATTTGCATCCATTACTCCTTATCCTGCCATCCTGGACCCTATAAAAAATTACTCTTTCCCTTCAGGTACAGGGGCACATTGGAGGGCAACACCAAGCACAGAGAGAACCTTATATGTTCCAGAAAGGAAGATGGGTCTTAAAAGTATGAAGTCTAGGACAGTAAGAGCCTGGTTGGGTTGGAAGGGACCTTGAAGATCATTGAGTTCCAACCCCCCTGCCATAGGCAGGGACACCTCCCACTACACCAGGTTGTTCAGTGCCTTGTCCAGCCTGGTCTTGAACACCTCTAGAGAGGGGGCATCCACAACCTCTCTGGGCAACCTGTTCCAGTGTTTCACTATAAAGAATTTCTTTCCTGTATCTAGCCTGAAATATCAAGTCCAACTCTGACTAGAACCATCCCTAGATGATATCTCTAAGGTCTGTGTCTGCTCATCTCCGAAATACCTCCAGGGGTGGTGTGTCAACCCCTTCCCTGGGCAGCTTCTTCCAAAGTTTGTTAACCATGAATAAATCTTTTCTTATCTCCATCTAACCCTCCCCTGGTGCAACTTGAGGCTGTTCCCTCTTGTCTCATGGCCTGTTCCTTGGGAGAAGAGCCCAACCCCCCCTTGGCTACACCCTCCTTTCAGGGAGTTGTAGGGAGGGTAATGGTGATGAGGTTATAAGGAGTGCTCAGGGCAGCAGTCTGTGTCTCTAGCTGTCATCATAAATGTGAGCAGTTAGCCCTTGGCCTCCTGTGTCATGTAGAAAAGGGGGTCAGCAGAAGCACAGCTGCTGCCAACAGAGAGAAGGGTCAGGCTCCAGCATCTCCTGACATGGGGCTGCTCCCTGGAAGCCATTGGTTCTCCATCCCTGCCCAAACCCACCAGCACCTGCCTGCCGTGTGACCAGGGCTGTGCAGGGTTTCTCTGAGCTCTGCATCCCAACAGCACTAATACTGGAATGCTCTCTCCAGCACTGAGAAAAGCATATTCCCCATCATTTCCATGCTTTCTGTGGCCCCTGCTGAGGAGCCATCACTGCAGTTTCAGCAACAAAGAGCAAGGAAGGCAGCTGCTGTGATGGGAGTGGGAGGGTCATCATGCAATAAAAGCAAGGAGCAACCTTGCCATCAGCTCTTCTCCTTGTGGAAGAGCAATTCTCAAGATTTTATCCTCATCTGGCAAAGAAGTCCTCCCCGTAGGACATATCAGATCTAATTTACAGCACTTCAGATGGCAGCAAGGTTTTGAGCTGAATGGCCTTTGGGAAGAAGGCACCAAACCCCCTTGTGCTGCTCTGAAGAAGGACGTGGGATGTGACCCTTTCAGTGGTTCCAGACCTCTGACACCAGTTAAACAGCTGGGCAAGAAAGTAAGGTTTAACCTCCTCACTGCATGTTAGATGTGATATGTCACTCACTCGCCCAAAAAGGACACAAGACACAGAAATCAAGTTAAAACAAGACAGAAGTCTCACGAATGTTTCATTCACACATTTGACTCTGCAACAAAAAAGACTTTTAAGGGTCATACCTTGTTGAGAAAATTAAGAAATGGGGCTAGATATAAGAAAGAAGTTCTTTACAGTGAGGGTGGTGAAACCCTGGAAGAGGTTGCCCAGAGAGGTTGTGGATGCCCCCTCTCTGGAGGTGTTCAAGACCAGGCTGGACAAGGCACTGAGCAACCTGGTGTAGTGGGAGGTGTCCCTGCCTATGCCAGGGGGGTTGGAACTAGATGATCTTTAAGGTCCTTTCCAACCCAAACTATTCTATGATTCTATGTCTGTTATCCCATGACCTGCAAGAAAGAGAACCTGAGTTCTCTCAAGAGAAAATCAGTACTTGGAAAGAATCACTGAATGACCCAGGTGGGAAAGAACCTTTCAGATCATTGAGTCCAACCATCAACCCAACACTGTCCAAAGCTCCAGTAACCCATGGAGCTCAGCACCAGGTCTGCCAAGCTTTTAGATATCTCCAGGGATGGCAATTCCACCTGGGCAGCCTGTTCTAGTGTTTGACCTTTTGGTCAAAGAAGAAAATAGAACTGAGTAGTCTGTGCCCATCTCCTGGAGAAGGGAGGAGAGGATGCTGGATCTACCCAGTGCCCAGGGACTTACACATCTAGGAACACCAGTGTTTGAGAACAACATCCCACATGGGGCTCTAGTGGCTCCAAGCTGACTTGGTGGCCAGTGGCTAGTGTCCTCCTACCTGAGTGAAGTTGTCAAGTGCTTTGTGCAGGTTGGCTTGCATCCCAGTTGGTGCCTCGTTGGTGATTTTGATGGAGTTCTCCAGGATGCCCTGGGGGATGATGTGGCTGTCAGGAGAGGGTGCTGGCTCTGCACTCATAAAGACACGGAAATCCAGGTGGCTGCTCTCAGCATGCTGCTCCAGCTTCTTCTCCAGAGAACCCAACCACTTGGCCACCAGGTGGATATTCTGTCAGGGACAAAGGAGGCAAAACTTCATCAACCTGAGTCCATTTACACTCAACCTGAGCAGACAATAAAATAAATCCATCACATCAATAAATAGCACCCACCAAAGCTACTGGTTGCTACCAATAAAAGGTTGGTATTTGCCCCATAGTCCCTGAGTTTTATTCATGGCTTTTAACACTCCATCACCCCAAGTACACTTAAAAAGTTGAAATAACTAATATAAATCAGCAGTGATGAAGCAGCAATGAGGTTGTTTGGGTTCTGGGTGATGATAACTCTCCTTCCAGCAATGCAGGGCTGATAAAGGAGAGTGATTTCCCTACATCTGCTGAGCTAGAAGGAAAGTGTTTGTTCATTTTTAAATGGAACCCTCAATTTCAGTCACTGGAAAAAAAATTACAAAGCAGGTGATCTTACAAAGACTTTTAACATAAAGTATTTATTCATTCATGGAACTGATTTAAAGTGAGAAAATTAAGCAGTATTATGCAGATATGGGGAAATGGATGAAAACATGCCTCAGTTTTTGAGGTAGAGCCCCACATAATGTTGTTTCCAAGCAATACAACAGCTTTTTTTTTAATATTAGGAACTGGGCAGGTCACATCCAGCAAGGATTCATGGACTAAAACTACCTTTATTTTGAAGCCAGGTGTATAATCCAAGCCGACAGCATTAACAGGCACTCTGCAAGGTGATTTATTCCATTCAAAGCCAGGACAAGGAACTTGCTAAACTTAAATTAAATGTAGCTGCCAGAAAGATAAACTGCTTGGAGTAGCAAGGAAATTACATAAAGGCACCATATTAGAGATGAATAAATATATGTCACCTGTAAAAAGGAGCAGAAGGGAGTGCTTGTGGCTAAGTAGAAGAATACTGGGGAGTTTTAGGAGTAAACTGACAATCTTCACAAAGTGAAAATTGTGGCCAAATTAGAAAAACAGAAAACAGCCCCAAATCCAGTCATGGTAAGGCCAAAAAAGGGTTCAAAAAGCATTATTCTGAAAATCATAAAAACTACAAATAAAGCCTTTTCCAGAAGCCAAAAACCTACCAGAGGACCTATAAAACTACAGCATGATTGAGGTGTGCAGGGAGCATCAAGAAAGACAAAGCCATCAGAAACCAGCTATATTTCCAAGAGTCTGTAGGGCTTTGGGAGGGTCTCACTGTGTGATGTGGTGGGATCACTCAACACTGAGGCTGGAGACACCTCTGGTGATCTTCCATCCAGCCCAGCAGCCCAAAGTAGGATGCTCTGGGGCAGGCTGCTAATTCCAGTTGGGGTTTTTGATAGATCCAAGGATGGAACCCCTACAACCTGTCTGGGAAATTTGTGTAACTTGCTAAACTACTCTCACAGTATGGAATGGGATGGGATGGAATGGAACATAACAGAATGCAATGGAATGGAGCAACCCCACCGTGGGGAATTTCACCATCAACCCTTGTCTGCAGGTACCAACAGGCACAGCCCTGGCTTTATCTTTTTAGTGGGTTTTTTAAGCATGAGGACAGAGGAAAACAACTGGCAAATCCTGCTGTTGTTTTATCAGTAGGAATGGCGTGGATCTGTCAAGTGACTAATTCCTAGTGGGAAGGTTGCAGATATACTCCTTTATTCCCTTTGCTGGATGGAGAAATACCCTGAGAAATGGGCACCTGTTCAAGTGCAGACTTAACATGATGGGGTAGTTCTGCACTTTGCTCAAGAGCAGAGGACCGAGAAGGGCAAAATTCATTCTCTCCTGGAGAAGCCTCATAACTAGGGTGAACCCAGGTCCAGGAAGCCATGGTGTTAAAATCAAGCATTCCCTGGCTGTATACAGGCATCTCTTCCTCTCTGAGTCCCAAATTAATACAGGGTCTTCTGGCAGGTGGCACTTCCCAGGGGCTCTTTCCAGCAGAAAAGGTGATTTGGCTTCACCAGAAGTGAAGAGCCTAAAGCCCTTCAGTTCTTCATTGAGCAGCCTGGTCTAGTGGGGGGGTGTCCCTGCCCATGGCAGGGGGGTTGGAATTAAATTATCTTTATGGTCCCTTCCAAACCAAAGCATTCTATGATTCTATGAATCACAGAGTAACAGGGATTGGAAGGGACTTCAAAAGATCATCTAGTCAATTTTCCTTGCAGAAACACCTAGACTAGTTCACACAGAAAGGCATCCAGATGGGTTTTGAATGTTTCCAAAGAAGGAGACTCCACAACCTCTGTGGGCAGCCTGTTCCAGAGTTCTGTCACCCTTACTGTGAAAAAGTTTTTTCTCATATTTCTGTGGAACCTCCTGTGTTCCAGCTTGCACCCACTGCCCTGAGTCCCATCATTGGAAGTCGCTGAGAAGAGCCTGGTTCCATCCTCCTGATACTCACCCCTTATATATTTATAAACCCTTCAGCTCAATCACTCCTGTGTGACCTGATCTAAGTGACCCTGCTCTGGCAGGGGGTTGAACTGGTTGAGCTTCAGAGAGCCATGCCAACCCCCAGCAATCTGGGATTCTGTGAGTAGTAAAAAGAAAATTGTGCATTAACTATCAGTTTAATCATAGACTAATATACCTGACCTTAAGTATTTTCATCTCTAATTGGTCGTTTCTTCTTACATCTGCTTCTGTGGCATGAGATGACTGAAAAATAATTACTTTCCCTTGTGTTGACATGACACATATGATCATTATTTGTCAGTATCACTGTCTTCTAACAGCCAACTTAGGGAATATTTCTAATCTAATGATAATTGAGTTTATTTATATACTAACCTTTTCTGATTGAAGGGATGGAAAAGAGAAACACATGCAGCAGAACACGGGTTGGTACTAAGAATTCCTTAAGTGATCAGATGAACACAGCTACTAAGAAGAGAGGGAGATGGTGTGGAAGGGACTGGTGGGTTTGAAGGAAACTTTGCAAATTAATTCTTAGCAGTCACATAATGCAACTTGACAGAAGATGACTAATGACTCCATGTGTGGTCACAAGAATTGAATGTTCTGTCAATTATCAACAACAATATAAGACAGACAGGGCTGTATTAACACCAATCACAGCTGAGATACGTGATCAACAGGAATCCACCTCCTCTTGCTTGTCTGGAAACCAATTTTTTGGGCTACCTTTAGCCCTTATTCAGGACAATCACAGAAACACAGAATGGTTTGGGTTGGAAGAGACCTCAAGGACCATCAAGTCCCACCACACCAGCCCAGGTTTCTCCAAGACCTATCCAATCTGGGGTTAAACTCCTCCAGGGATGGGGCAGCAACAGCTTCTCTGGGCAGCTTGGGCCAGGAGCTCACCCATCTCACCGCAGATAATTTTTTCCTAATATCTCATCTAGATCTCCCCTCATTCAGCTGAAAGCTGTTTCCTCATCCTATGGCTACACACCCCTGTCAAAGTCTCTCTCCATCTTTCCTATAGGCTCCATTCAGGCACTGGAAGAATATATAAGGTCTCCCCACAGAAGGAGGGGATAATCCAGTCTGTCCACCTTCCTTTGAACCAAGGCTCCATGTGCTGCATTTCCACCTCTCTGCACCACATCAGATAGTTTCACTGCATCAGTTTTATGCCATCCTCATTCCTGAAGGTAAGGCTCCCTGAAGACACTTAGCCAGGTCACAGCAAAGCAATTCACAGCTTTATTACACTCTTTCTTAGCCAGATTTTGAAATCTGTGAAATATTTGCTATCTGTGGGCAAAAGATAATCACAACCCCCTCAGCACCTCTGTTTTTTCCCAGCTTATGTCCAGGTCTGTGCTGCAATGGTCTCAAACTCATTACCTTGCTTTATGGGTGGAGCAAAAGGGCCAAATCCTGCTAAAAAGCAAACTGATGGCAAGAAGGAAGAAAAAACCCATGAACTATCTCTCCATCCACAATGACCCTTACAGCAGTGCTAGTTTCCCCCCTCCACAGCTCAGTGATGGAGGATAAGGGTCTGTGGTAGTGCTGGGCTTGGGTGTATGTGCCAGGAAGTGGGAGGACCAGAGGCTTTTCTTTGGAAATTCACTTCTAAGCACCTCTGTGTGCTGGTACTTCACAAGACAGAACATATATCACAGGATGCAAGCGTTGCTGTGGTAACTATCAGAAATAGCAGCACATATATCCAAACCAGAACACACTCAGCAGCACTCTCCCTTTCTGATAGCAACTGGAGACCCTTCACAGCCCTGGAAGTGGCTCTCTCCTTCACACCTTATCACAAAGCAGCTCACAGAGAAGTAGTTGTTTTTACAGTGCCTCATTCTCTTGTGAGATGCTCTCAGAAAATAATCTTTGCTTTTAGAGCAGATCTGAAAGCTCAGCTTTGTGGTGCAGAGATAGCTCAGCACTTCAACACCATGTTGTGTTGGGATATAAAAAAGGAGAGGGGAAAAGGCACTGCAGAGAGTCTCTTCCCTTGGCCATGATTGCTGTCCCTGGTTGTGTGAGGGTTCATCACATGAGAAGATGCCACTCAACTCAGGAGTGGCTCAGCAAAATCACAGACTGGCCAGGGCTGGAAGTGCCCTCTGGAGCTCACCTAGTCCAACCCCTTGCCAGAGCAGGGTCACCCAGAGCAGGTTGCTCAGGAATTCATCCAGGTGGGTTGGGAATGTCTCCAGAGACTCCAGCACCTCTCTGGGCAGCCTGTGCCAGGGCTCTGCCACCCTCACAGCAAACAAGTTCTTCCTTAGGTTCAGATGGAACTTTCTGTGTTCCAATTTGTGCCCATTCCCTCTTGTCCTGCCACTGGACACCACTGAAAAGATTTTGTACCCATTCTCTAGATATTTACAGCACTGATGAGATCCTATCTCAGTTTTCTCTTCTCCAGGCTTCTCAGTCTTCTTTTATATCAGATGTTTCTCAGTCTTCTTTATTCTCAGATGTGCTCCAGTCCCTTGACCATCCTTTCACAGCCAATCCTGGTACCATGCATCTGCTCCTCTACTCTGTTTATGGATTTCTCCTCACTATTTCCAGTGTGATTTCCCCCATACAGACAAAACAGCACTGGTCTGCTCATACAGACACTGGCAATGCTGACTGAAGTCAGTCCAAGGATTAGAGAGGGCTTCTCACCTCTGTGAGCACTCATGATCTTGGCTGGCCACTCTTGCCCAATACTAAAGCTGGGCTGGAGAAACTTCACTGCTCTCAAGATTTATTTGTACTGACATTTGCTGTGAGTCCCTTCTCAAAAGACCCAGCCTTCCTAGATGAGCAAAACCAGGTTGTTCTACTGCCCTTTCCATTCATCAAGAAAAACAGAAAGCAGATGCAAGTGGGGAAAGGGCACAGAAGACAGAACCCAAAGAAGGCTGGTCTGAAATCTTCACAGCCCTTCCAGTATCTTCCAGTGTTTGATTGTTGTTTAGACAATTTTTGGAATTAAGTACAATGTATTTTGTGTGTTCTTCTTGCAAAGGCATGCCTTGATGTTGATAATGGTAAATGGAACATGCTTAGTACTATTTCTGGACTAATTTATTCACAAATGTCTCCTTCCTACACTATTGGTCTGTTTTACGCACTAAAATATGACAGGAAATATATGAAATGCCTATTGGAATGATCCTTGGCATGTCCTCACTCCTGAACTGTCAAGGAGAGAGCCAGACCTCATCATCCCACACTGGGGGCAGAAAATGAGACAGGACACACAGCTGAGGTGTCTGTCATCCCCGCCAGGTGTCTCCTGGCACCATCTGACAAGTATGGACATTGCCTGGGGATGAGAGCAGGAAAAATTAGGTACAAAGATAAATAGATGAGTAAATGGGGACTGAGTGAGTGAGTGAACAGAGCATGGTAAGAGTCTAAGCATGGTAGAATCTAGTAGAAAGTTAAGGTCAGCTGGAGTTAGCAGCCCCTGGTCACACAGGAGAAGGCACCCAGAGGAAGGAGGATGGCATGATATGGCCTCTTCTGAAGAGGTGCATTGAAACACTTTCTGTAATGGCAACCTTTAACTCAGGTGTCTCTCTGGCCTCTTCTTTCTTTTGACTCAATATCACAAGAGAAAAACCAGTAGCACACAGATCCACTTGTATTCATACAGGATCTGATACAAATGAAGGCTTCAGTTTGTCCTCATTCCTTCTCCCACCAATCCTGTGCTCCTGCAGCCCAGAATTGAGATCTGGACTTCAGCCCAAAGGGTGGGAAATCACTGGGATTTGCCAGGCCAGAGAGCAAAGGAGAATGGACTGCAGAAAACCTTCACAGACTGCAGCATTTTAAAGGCAATGGTGGAGCTTCATTTACCAAGTTTTCCTTCGTAAGACACAAAGATGCAAAGGCAGGTAGAACACACAGCAAAGACAGTTGCTTGATTAATCTCAAGACACATCAGAAAAAACACATTATTTCCAGGAAGGCTCCATTAAATTTTTGTTTTAACCCAAAACATGGCCTGAGACAGAAGCTTCCAGGACAGCTGTACAGCAAAAGTGGGATTGTGGTAGTTACAAAGGTATTGAAAGTCCAACAGAAACTTAATTCCATCCCAGATCAGTATTTGGATCACTCACTGGTTTGTAAGTGGATTTGCAACTGGAAAAGACCTGGGAATGGCTGTGGTGACATGAGGCATGAAGGATAAGAGCTGACTTAAATCCAGTGCCATTCTCCATCAGAGTACCTGCCCCAAAACCATAAAGGAGGCAGAGTGAGTATTTCTCCTTTTCTATATTACTAGGAATGAAAAGATACTGTGGCTGGATGGAAAATCAGTCTCTGAAGCAGAGGCTTAGTGCCAAATGCTTCTGTGTGCTTTGAAGGGACAATAGATCTCTTACAGGACAATAAATCTCTCTTGCTTGTAGATAGGACCAGTTGAGGAGTGCACAGAAAAAGTCTCTGCTGTATTGATGCTGCAAGAAGGGCTCTGCCAGTGTCTGAGTCTCTCAGATTCACTCTGGCAGCTCCCAGGTACTCAGTTTTCTACATGAACCTCACTCAGTGAAGCAACAATCTCTGGAAAGGGAAAGGTGCTCAAGAATTAAATTAATCACAAAGTGACATTTTGGCTAATGGATGAAGACTACTATTAAATTTGGAATAGCTCATGTCTGAACTTTTCCCCGTGTTGGTTCACTCAGACATGCATCAGTAAACATGGAAACAAATGCCACTGCTTCTTTGCAATTAGGCTGATAAACATCATTTGGTGACTGTGATAGTCCCTGATATAACAAAAAGCTTTCAGGTAGGATCAGAGAGGGAATCTGAGACTAGACAAGAACAGATCCTTCAGCAGAGACTCTTCTTACTCAGGGCTAGAGCTGAGATTCTTTCAGTGGCCACAATTATTCACAGGAAACCAGGCACATCTCAGAAGCCAGGTTTATTCTGTTGACATGATTCCCACACTAGTACTGTTTGTTTTCATGCAGTTAAAGCAGCAGATAACATGATGTAAAGTGTTTACAAAACCAGGACAGGTAAAAAGATGGGAAAAAAGATGTAACATCCAAGTTCCCATCCATAAATTTGCCTGAAGAACATTTGGGGCTTTGCCATCACCCTCTGGAGAGAGAGTGCTGGACCTTCACTGATCAGATAGACAAAACTCATAGGTGTTGCTTCCACTGCAGGAATGTCACCTCCCTGAGGAAGATTTCTCTCTTTGCTGTTACTCCTGAGCATATCTTGTGCTGTTCTATCAAACCACATCCCATTTTAACAGCTCCAGACCTATGGACTGCTCCAGCCTTCCTCTACCATTTTCTTTCTCTTCTCTATTGACAACCCCTCTAAGCAATGTGACAGTGCAAACCCATTAACACATACCCATTTCCTATTCCCAGTCATGCCTAAAGCAAGACTGGAGCCACAGCTGTTCCTCAGGATGAGCTTTGAATGTCCCTCAACACATTCTATAACTCAACTTCTGCTCCTGTGTGGCACCATCTCTGCAACTTTACAATGGTCCACATCAGTCAGAGCTGCTGTACTTCCTCTGAAAACATCAGTTAATAAAACAGTGCAAAGTATCCAATAGATGTAATACATCTTCAGAAAATTCTTATTACATTTGATCACTTTACCTACATTTCTTTGCTTCTTTTGCCCTTCAAAGTTTGCTCTGAAACTTTGTACACAGTTGAGTTTGCAATGATTTTCCCCTGTCTTAAATACAGATCCCAAGGAAACCATTAATTGCTAGTCAGATGGCACCTCCTGATTTGACAGGTTCATTACAAAGACTTAAAATGGACTTGAAGAGTTTTCTACGAGAGTTTTAATATTCCAGGACAGAGCTGATCCGTCCCTCTGAGCTGAGCACACCATGCTCTTTGATCTGATTTTCCTCCTCTTTTCACTAAATCTTGTTTTCAAGCAAAGTTGCTTTGAGTGGGTGTTTCAAACCACCAGCCCTCAAGGACAACACGTCCTTCAGCCTTGGAAAAGAGCTGGCAAAGAGGCTCTCACAGCCAAAATATTCCAGGGAGAGACCAGGGAATCCCAATGAGTTACACTGGAAGAGGCTGTTCCTGTGCAGAGCTGTGCACCTTCTCACCTCTCATGGAGACTGATGGGAACTTCTGAACAAGTCAGAGAACTGCTCAAAATAAAGCTTTCTATTCCTTCAGGCAGCAAATAAAAGCACAGGAAAGTGCATCACAGCCTTCCCTCAGAGGGCCACAGGCCAGAACAGTAAGAAAATCAAATCCCAATACACAATAAAAGCAATGAATAGCAACAAGAACCAGTCAGAAGGTGGTTGCTTTGGTCATATCAGTGACACCTTGGCCCATCTCACAGAATCCCACAATAGCTGGAGATAGAAGGGTCCTCTGGAGATCACCCAGTCCAACTTCCCGTATTTCAGCTTGATCCTATTCCCTCTTGTCCCATCCTTAGGCACCACTGAACACAGACTTGTCCCATCCTCCCAACACCCCCCTTTCAGTAATTGTGGGCATTGATAAAATCCCTCTCAGTTTTCTTCTTCACAGCCTGAGAAGACCCTCAACCTTTCCTCATCAGAGATCTCTCAGCAGCTAAGGAGGACAGATGGCAGTGACCAGCAGTAGGTGACCTGGAGAAGAGCAGGAACATTCCCAAAAACACTGTACCTGAAGGATGACCCAGTGTCCCTCCTTGGCAGCCACATCAAGAGCTTGTTCAGCCACCACCTCCTGACCTTGTCCAAGGGAAACATTGTGGAAATTCCTGTTGTTAAAGGTATAACCAAGTTTCTTCCCTGAAGAAAAGAAAAAGAAGAGGGATGTTCAGCACTTTCCCCTGGATGGGCACATGGAACAGCTGATCAGTACCTTCTAGAAGAGTTATCACACTTCTTATAAGAGTTACCTTGTCTCTCCTTGCCAAAGTACAGACAACAGCTGTGTCTGTTCACAGACCCCTTCTAATTACAGAGCAGCATCAGCACAAAGGTACAGTATTATAAAGTGCCTCTTATTTAAAGAACATTATTCCCCCGCTGCCTTGTGCAAAAAAACATTTTTACAGTGATAGGAAATTAAAATAATCTCCTACTGAATAAATAGGTTTGGAATGAAGCATCATTCAGTGGGGAAACCCTGCAGAAGATGCTAGAACCAGCAGTAAGACTAGAAGACCTTAATTTCCAATTTCTACTAGAAGCAGGCAAGTTTTAAGATAAAATAAGGATGAGATCTGTCTTGCAAGACTTAGGATTCCCCTCTCAGTACAAGATTGTAAATAGATGGCTGTGAGTAAAATGAATGCCCAAAACTCCACTAGTTGCCCAAGCCCTCTGCTGACCCTTCTCCTTCCTTGGAGAAGAGAGGGGAAAGGAGAGGGGATGGGGAGACTGTCAAGGGAAGTGGGAAGATTCCTTAGCTCTACAAGGTCTTCCTTGTCCTGCCAAGGAATGGTCCCATGAGTGGGCAGCATCTGGAAAAAGCTCCCAGCAATTATCTCTTGCACTCTACACCTAAAGAAGGCCAGAGAAAAACAGAGTAATGAAACCAACCCAAACCCAGAGAGGTGACTTTGAGGCCATTGCAACTGCACTGAAGCAATGGGCTTATTTCATTAGATTGGGGTTTTTTTTCACTTTTTAATTGCTGTAACTTTCCTGGATAACTATCCCCAGGTGCTCGGCTGCACTGGTCACAGCCTTGGAGATCACAGAATATCAGGGATTGGAAGGGATTTAAAGAGATCTTCTAGTCAGTTCTCCCTGCCAGAGCAGGAAAACCTAGACCAGGTCACACAGGATGAATCCAGCCAGGGTTTGAGTATCTCCAGAGAAGGAGACCTCACACCCTCTCTGGCCAGCCTGTGCCACTGTTCTGTCACCCTCACTGTGAAAAAGTTTTTTCCTATATTTCTGTGGAACCTCCTGTGTTCCAGCTTGCATCCACTGCCCTGAGTCCTACCATTGGAAGTCCCTGAGAAAAGCCTGGCTCCATCCTCCTGGCACTCACCTTTTAGATATTTATAGACCCTTTACATATACACAGAGATGGAGAAAAGACATCTGCTGAGCAGAATGGCAACCTGGGGCAGCCCTAAGGTGCTATCCAAATGCATCTGACCCCTCTGCCACACCAGTCTCAACAGAAATGATGGCAGATCACAGTAGTGACCCTATTTCCAGACCTGCTGGAATTGCCATGCTCAGGCTGAAAATGGTGTTGCTGCTGTGGTGGAGCTGAGTCACAGAGGAAATTCTGCAGCTTCAGAGCACAGTTTCTGGCTGGAGCAGGCAAAACCCTGCAGAAATCACTGCCCTCTCACACACCAAGCCTTTGGGCTTTGAAGGCAGCAAAGAGCACTGTTATCTGGCCAGCCCCACCAAAACCAGCTCAAGAAAAGTGAGATTAAAAACTAGAAATCCTGCCACTAACACTGCTATAGGGAGCCACTGCTTATTTTTAGCCATCTGACAGGATATCTGATATCTCTGACGTAAATTATAGGTTGTGTACAAGAACCAACTTGGAAAGTGTTGCAGTGTGAACCACACTGGGAATCCAGGCAATGCAGAAAAGAAATGAGTTTAATCTAATTTTAGATGAAAATTCAACAACCTTTAAGAAAAAAAAAAAAGTAGAAATAAAAATAAAGTTTCAAAAAAACAAATCACATCATCTCACAATTATCTGTTTTTAACAGATTAATCCATTATCTACAAAGAGATGAAAATAAACCAGAGCACAAAATGTCATGCCAATTACAGAGAAGATAAAAAGCTGTGGGATGCTCAGAGACAGGATTTATTTACCTTGTTTCTCCACATCCTTCAGTGGGTCAACTCCTGGGGACAGGATAAAAAACATGGGGATGGCAGGTCCTGATTCCTCAAAGATTGTTGCAAAGTCCAGGGATCTCCCCACCACGTATTTACTGCCCAGCTTTTCTTCCACAAAATCTCTGCCAGAAAGAAAAATTTTTTTCAGTCTGATAATGTTCAGAAAAGACACATCCCCCTGCAAATAATCAGTTCATTAGCCTGGATTTTGCTATTTAGAACAAATTAGGAATGGAAAGAATGGGAGCAAAATAATTTTAGAGAGGATCTACAGGCTGTGCCTTTGGAGTTATGACTTTTTAGAGGGAAAAAAATGCTGTTTTCAGAAGTTCAGTACAAGTAATGGCTTGATCCTGACAGAGGCATCTCCAGAGAGATGAAAGAGTTAAGTTAATGTACAGAAAACTGCCTTGTACTTTGTAATCCAAACAGCTTTTGGAAGGAACAGCAGTTCTTTAGATTTACCATCAAAAGTCACAAAAAGTCCAGATGATTTGCAGAACGACTTTGTTCTGGAAAGATAAAAGGGATGAGCTCTAAGAATATCCAGCTTGGCCTGTGCCTGGGAGTCACAAGGAAAAATACAAGGGAGTGAACAGGAAAAAGTCCATCTCCACAGCAAGTTGAGCACATCCCAGTGTGTGGGAAAACATCCAGGTTCAATATCCCCAGAGTGAGCTTCCAAAATCACTGCTGGAGAGAAAGAGGATGCAGTGAACAGTGATTCAAAAGTAGGAACCTTCAAATCTCAGCAGCTCCTCTCTCAACACAGATGCACAGCTCAGGTCTTTGGACATGAGAGCTATCTTAAACTCCATGCACTGGAGTTGCTGGCTACAGCAAGGATGTGGAGGCTGAAGTCCTCCCAGCCAGAGAATGCATCTCCGCAGTGCTCCATGAGATGACCAACTTTTTGAAGGATCACAGACATGGTTTGAAAATGAGGAACCAGATGAGCACTGTCCTTCTGTATGGTGTCCACACCAATCTTCTGTATGGTGCCCATCAGGAATGGTATATTAAGCTCAGCCCAGAGACAGCTCTTCCTACTGACACTAGAGCTTGGACTTTACCAACTGACATAAGGAGCACAGATGAAGTGTCCTACTCTTTTCTAGAGAGGTGGATTTCTTAAATACAGCAAATTCCTTTGCTAAGAAAAATCATCTGCTTTAGCCAGTTTGCTGCTGAAGAAAGGTTTGAGGATTATGATATAATCAAGAGAAACCAGGAGGTCAAAACTCTTTATAGAATCACAGAATCATAGAATAGCTTGGGTTGGAAGGGACCTTAAAGATCATCGAGTTCCAATCCCCCTGCCATAGGCAGGGACACCTCCCACTACATCAGGCTGCTCAGTGACTTGTCCAGCCTGGTCTTAAACACCTCCAAGGAGGGGGCATCCACAACCTCTCTGGGCAACCTGTTCCAGTGCTTCACCACCCTCACTGTAAAGAATTTCTTTCTTATGTCAATTCTAAATCTACCCCCTTCCAATTTACATCCATTGTTTCTGGTCCTCCCATCCAATATACTAAAAAGTCCCTCCCCTACCTTTCTGTAGGACCCCCTCAGGTACTGAAATGTTACTCTGAGGTCTCCCCCTGAGCCTTCTCTTCTCCAGGCTGAACAACCCCAACTCCTTCAGCCTGTCTTCATAGGGCAGTTGCTCCAGCCCTTTGACCATCTTCGTGGCCTCCTCTGGACCCTCTCCAACAGCTCAATGTCCTTCCTGTGTTGAGGGCTCCAGAACTGGACGCAATACTCCAGGTGGGTGATTGTTGATGTTAATGATTACCCATTTGCTTTCGAGGTATGAGATATCCCTAAAACAAAAGCCCTTCTTAGACCTCCTAGGTCTCTTAGACCTCTGATATCTAGTCACAAACATCTACAAACAAAGTCTTGGGGAAGGTGTAGAGAACTGGTGCTCTTTGCACATGTTTATGTTCTAACCTACTTCTCCACAAGAAACAAAACAAAAGAATATTTACATTCTCTTGTGCTTGACATGCCCAGACCCTAAAAATACCCAGCAAAGCTTTTGAACTTAGATTCCCTTCCCTTTTCATAAAAAAAAAAGAAATATGAAAGGTGTTGAAACTTTATGTTCTACTTATTTTTGAGCTCTGTGAGCACAGCCACTTTGACAGAAAGTAATGAATGAAACTTCCTTAAATGAAAAGTGCACTTAAAAGGTCAAGAAAACAAGAGCTGATTTTATTCAAACTAAACAACAGCAGGAAAAACAATCTTCTTAGCAGGGAGAGCACATGAAGCACTAAAAGAGTAGAAATTAAAAAGAAGAATCATGTTGAGT
This sequence comes from Turnix velox, assembly GCA_013400935.1. Classification (NCBI taxonomy): domain Eukaryota; kingdom Metazoa; phylum Chordata; class Aves; order Charadriiformes; family Turnicidae; genus Turnix; species Turnix velox. The sequence goes on from VZTY01013947.1 coordinate 38,077, forward strand.
TGGAAGGAACCTTCCAAGGCCATCATATTCCAACCCCTGTAGTGAGCAGGGACATCCTGCACTACATCAGGTTGCTCAGAGCTTCAGCAAGCCTGGCTTTGGATGTCTCCAGGGATGGGGCATCCACAACCTGTCTGAGCAACTTCTTTCAGTGTCTCACCACCTTCATGGGGAAGAACTTTTTCCTCACTTCTCATCCTACCCAGCCCTGCTCTAGTTTCAAACCACTTCACCTCATCCTACGTCTCCATGCCCTGGCAAACAGCCCCTCCCCAGCTTTCCTGTAGCCCCTTCAGGCACTGGGAGGCCACTGGGAGATCTCCCCACAGCCTTCTCTTCTCCAGACTCAACAGCCCCAGCTCTCTCAGCCTGTCCAAGAAAAGTATGATAATGATAAAATACAGTATTTAATTAAAAAAAAAAACCAAACTACAGTAACATTGACCATAGGGAGACTTCACTTAGTCTTGTCTCTGTTTTTCTGGGAATTTTAATTCCCAAACAGAAATCTAGTTCATGTGCTGCATAGCAGAACGTGTCACACACACCCATGTACATACTCAAGACAGATGGTGGAGGAAATTCTCATAGAGGCAGCAGCACTAGAAACATGGCAGAAATGTCAAATCATAGGCTACCAGGACAGAGAAAGAAAAAAACAAATCCTAATGGAGTGGAAGACCTTTAGTTTCTCCTGGAACAAGTATTTTGCTTTTGCATACCCTCATGATGTTTAGACTCACTGAGTTACCTCCACTACATAATTTACAACTACAACTTTCAGAACCAGCATCACATGAATTTTGCATTTTATAGGAAGGGAAAAAATAGAAAAAACCTGGACAGGACTTTCCATTACTTCTGCACTTTATTCTTGTGCCTGAGAAATGGCCATAAAGGATCTAATAACTAAAATTGGCCATACTGAACTCTGTAAGTTGTAGTGACCATTGTAAGACTATAAGATGCATCCAAGTGGGAATGTCTGCTCCTCATCCAGTATTAGTTATCCTGACCCCTCACTGTTCCAATATTGCACTACATCTCCCTCAGCAAGAAAATCCAGTTAGATAAAATGTGTTGACTCTCTTGCAGAGTTCAGAGATTACTCCCAGAGCAGACTCCTACCTAGAAAATCTTTTGGCAGAACTCATATTCTATGACAAATAAACCTGAAGGGGCTACAGGAAAGCTGGGGAGGGGCTGTTTGCCAGGGCATAGAGACATAGGATGAGGGGCAGTGGTTTGAAACTAGAGCAGGGCAGGGTTGGATGAGACATGAGGAAGAAGTTCGTCCCCATGAGGATGGTGAGACACTGGAAGAGATTGCACAGAGAGGTGGTGGAGGCCCCATCCCTGGAGACATTCATGGCCAGGCTTGCCGAGTCTTTGAGCAACCTGTCCCTGTTTACTGCAGGAAGGTAGACTAGATGATGAGGCTGTGGATGCTCCCTACCTGGAGGTGTTTAAGGCCAGGCTGAATGATGCATTGAGCAACCTGGTCTAGCGGGAGGTGTTCCTGCCCATGGCAGGGGGGTTGGAACTAGATAATCTTGAAGGTTGCTTCCAACCCAAACCATCCTATGATTCTATGACCTTAAAAAGTCTCTTCCAATTTGACATATTCTATGATTCTACTCCTGTTCCCAAGAAAACAGCCTTCAAGCTGCTCACTACAAGCATCAGTGTCACAGTGTCCTACCTGACAGCATAGGTCATGCGGTCGGGCCGGATGGCTCGCATGATGCAGAGGCGCTGCAGAGCTGACTTGTTCTTCCATTCCTGAGGGAACTTCTCCTTTTCAGGAGACTCAGACTCAACAAATTTCTTCCACCGTTTTGCAGAGCCCTCAATATCCCGATCCAAGTTTCTGAACTCCTCCATGGATGAGAGAGCCTGGGAAGATGGTAGAAAGGTCTTGAGTAATAAAAATCTACGTGTCTCCACGTTGTATTTCTAGCATCAGAGATTGCTCATGTTTTGCTTCACCAAAAGTATCATAGCTGGAGTCTGGGAATTACCAACAGAAACTTACCAGGATCATAGAATCATAAAATATTTTGGGTTGGAAGGGACCTTTAAAGGCCACCAAGTCCAACCCCCTGCAGTGAGCAGGGACATCTTGCACTAGATCAGGTTGCTCAGAGCCTCAGCAAGCCTGGCCTTAGATGTCTCCAGGGAGGGGACCTCCACCACCTCTCTGGGCAGCCTCTTCCAGTTTCTCCTCACCCTAATGGGGAAAAACTTAGTCCTTATGTGTCATCTAACTCTGCCCTGCTCTAGTTTCAAATCACTGCCCCTCATCCTGTGGCTCCATGCCCTGGCAAACAGCCCCTCTGCAATCAAACCAACAAAGTGTCTCTTTAAATATTTGATGTGATCAAAATCTCTGCCATATTTCAGATTAATATCAGATGGTTAAAGAATAAAAGCAAAAAAAAAAAAAGTAAAAAGTTATCAAGTGATATTTTGGTGAGACACTGGGAAGTTTTCTCTGGGACTCGACTGCTGGTGAGGAAAGAGAGATGTCCTTAGGAAACTTCTAGATGTGAGCAGATAAACACACATCGAAGTGTCATAATCAATGTCTTCTATCAAAGATGAGCTGAAAGGCTCAACATCTGAAGAATGGAGCTAATGGAAGAGATTTAATTAAGACTGTGATTTTATTGCCTAATAATAATTCTGAATGTACACAGAAAGCTGGGAGCTGTGAAGACCTTCTGCATCCAACCAGCCTGATCAAAGTTCTTTGCATATGTGCAACGAATACAATAAGGGCAGTAGATTGTGTCACAGCAGATCTCTGTCAAGAATGACAAATTTCAGCATCTAGAAAGTACAAAAAAGTGAAAGTTGGAAGAGAGATTTTCAAAAGACTTCCATTTTTTTTTGAAAAAATGTAAAATAATCTGATTTGATATTTTATCTCCTAAGCCCCACACACCATCTCATCTGCATTCTGCAAAATTATAAATATGGAGTTAATATCCTACTTTGTCTACTGCCTTTCTCCTCCTAGAAAGCTGAATTCAGTATTTAGAGCTCATTATTCCCTGTCACATTTATTAAACAATGCCCTTTCAGTAGCGTTTTCACAGTGACATAATGAAAATCCTTCCCCTTCAGAAAAAAATAATGAGGGAAATGATTGGGATGAAGAAGTAAATCCGAGTTGTCCAGGTGTATCCTTGCTCTATATAAACCAGCTTCACTTCTCCCAGGGGACACATCTGCATTCAGCTGTGAAGAGGCACTGCAGAAAAATATCACAAAGGAAATCAGACTCGGGGAACACTGCACAAAGGCAACCCAGAGCTGCCTGTGGGAACAGCCTGTCATGGGGGGAGCTGGATCCATGCAGGCTTGATTGGGGATTGTGGTTCTGCAGGAAGCACAGGGCCATGAAGCAACATGGAACATGGCTCCTCAGGAAGGGCACAGTATGGTGGGAGTCAGAGTATGGGAAAATATCATCAAATCAAGAAATCATAAAATAACTTGAGTGGAAGGGAACTCAAAGATTATCCACCCCTGCTGCCCTGGACAGGGACATCTCCCACCAGCCCAGGTTGCTCAAAGCCACATCCAACCTGTCCTTGAACCCCTCCAGACTGATGACCAGGGAAATCCACATCACCATCTTATGACACTGCAGATCTTCCAGTGAAAGAAAGCAAAACAAAAGTGGGGGGAAAACCCTATAGAGCCTTCAGCCAGCGTCATGGCCTGAGGACTATCCCAGCATCTGAAAAGTGCTGGTTTTGGCAAAGGCAACTGTGCAAATTAATTTCATTAAGGGCATGACCTTCATTAAAGCTCAGAAGAGCCCAGTTTGATTCTAGGTATGTTTAGATGATCTTTTCCAGGACAAGACAAACAGCTCTGCTGAACCCCTAAGAACATGAGCATGGCCTTTTGGCACCAGGCACTGCCCAGAAGATGCAAAATTACAGCTCATGTGACATTCTGCCTAAACTAAGTCCTACTGATGGGACTGTCGTATTAGCTCAGGACTAAAACCTCACTCATTCATATGTAAGGATGCTCAGGAGCAAAATTGCCTCAGACTATGGGAAGAGGGAGTTCCTATCAGCCACTCTCAGACCCCAGCAGATCTGCACAGTGAGAAGACACACACTTTTTTCTGACCTTCTGATCTGCTCCTGAATGTGTGGCTACAGAAGAGCTCCAGGGACTAGCTCACCTTGAGCCCCACAGTTTGCTAGTATGTTGTTGTCTTATATTTGACTTCAGCCCACTTGAAGGCTCTCAAAATGCTTGGCCATAGCCCAGGGGGTGGAACACTGCAGGGGGTGTCATCTAGAATATATGAGGTGTCTCTGGTTTGGGAGGTGAGAAGAGTTTTATTATACACGTTCATGGATCACCAGCTGAGAACAGTTGCAAGCTCAATGGAATTACTAATACAGAATTGGTCCAGAAGGCCCAAAAGCCATAAAACCCAACTCAACCTCCAATCCAGGTATCAACACCACCATCTTGGAACTAGAGAGGTGGTAGAGATCCCATCCATCCCTGGAAACATTCAAGTCTGGGCTTGCTGAGGCTCTGACCAACCTGCTCTAGTGCAGGATGTCCCTGTCACTGCAGGGGGTTGGACTAGATGACCTTGGAAGGGCCCTTCCAACCCATCACATTCTATGATTCTATGACACTGGAGACCTTCTGATGAAGGAAAGAACTTAAAAAAAAAGTGAGAAAAACCCTTCAGAGGACACTTCTTTGTTAGTTCTACGTTAAATTCAATCTTGCAACATGAATGTCAAAAAGTTGATTTGCACATGGCAGTGCTCTGTAGCATCACTGTAACTACTTTGGTTCAAGATGTCTCCACACACCACTGTAAGGCAGCCTACAGCTAGGCCAGGAGAAATGGACAACCTTGCCTGCACACAAAGAACATTTTTTATAACATTTTTAAGAGTATCAACTGAAATAAAAACTTTCAAGCGAAGTACTGGGGGCACAGAGGGAAAGAAAGGTATAACATGCTGTAATAAAGGAAATTGAAAAAAGACAGAAAACCTCATTAAGAGTAAAACAATATTCTTGGCTTCTCAAGAGATCACTATTAAGTACCTGCAAATGACAGGACTCAGACCAAAAATGACCAACTCTATTGAATGGCACAACCAGGGACTCAGCAAATGCACTGCTTTCATTAAATGACACCATTTTCTCCCTTTCTTGCTCTTAATTAACCCTTCAATAAGCCAGAGGCAGTATGAGCACCAAGGCTGATCACTGTGTTCTCCTCTAACATCTCCCCTTGCTCCAGAGCTGACCAATGGGCCCCCACAGATACCTCTTTTCCCCCTGAAAGCTGTGTCATGAACAAAATAACATTAAACTCAGAGCCATTTTTCTTTACTTGAACTTTGTGTGAATTCAGTTCCTATATCAGCCTTAAAAGAAGCACTAAAAAGCAGCAAACTTGGCTATTTTTCCCAAGTCTATCAAATCTAATGAAAGACACCAGCCTTGCTCTATAAATTGTGCTCTACTGGACAGGCTTGTAGGTTTATTCAATCAGTGATAAATACTGAGTTTCCCAGCACACACACTTCATTTGAAGGTGGTGAGAGGTGTTGGAGGCCCCATAGAATCCCTCTCATCCCTGGAGACATCCAAGCCAGGCTTGCTGTGGCTCTGAGCAACCTGATCTGGTGCAGGATGTCCCTGTCACTGCAGGGGTTGAACTAGATGGCCCTTGAAGGGCCTTTCCTACTCTGTGATTCTATGATTTACTGAACTTTTTACTGATGGAAGCTGAAAAAATTAGATCATAAACACGTGCCAGATGCCCCAGCATCATGAGCTGCACAACTTCAAAGGAGTATTAGCCTACATTTATTACTCATCAACAATAAATAACAAGCCAAGTCACACAAGGCTATTTGCATGCCCAGAACCCTCCAAATTTAATAAGGTCTCCCTCGAAGTTAACATGCCCAGAATGGGAGGTGTAGAACAGGCCACAGATAACAATATTGATTTCTTTTTGGCATCAATTCCTTGGCCCCAAAACCCTTGGCAAAAGGAGGGCTTTGTGCAGGAGGATTTTCAGTGTTTCTGTGAAAAATCAGCAGAATGCTAAATTCCACTTTGAATTTGAAATACGAATCTGAAATGTACTTTGCTCAAGCTTTGTTGAAGAAACAATTTATTACAGTACTTAATCTTTCTGATGAAAGAAAAGGAGATTTTTAGCTTGCTAATAAGCTCTATAGAAGCCATGACTAATTAACCTAATTATAGCAGTCTGTGACAAAATGTGATTGTACTAAAGCCATGCCTCAAGTCACTGGAGTTGCCAAAAAACTCCGAGGCTAATAAACCAACACACATTAATAGAATATAAACACTAATAAAGTTGACATGAGCCATATTATTTATAGGAAAATCAATACTACCAGAAGGAGGATGGGGCCAGTCTGTGCTCAGTGGTGCCGAGGGGCAGGACAAGAGGGAACTGGTACAAACTGGAACATGAGAAGTTCCATCTAAACCTGAGGAGGAACTTCTTTGCTGGCAACCCACAAAACTTATTCTCCATTTCTCTGCTATATGCATGCATTTCTCATGTCTGGTCAGTACTCTGTTCATCAAAGGTCACAAGAAACAACGTGAAGGCTGCTGGAAGGACTTTACAAGAGATGAGGGATGCTAATGTCTCTACACTGAGTTGAGACAAGTACCTTAATTCCTCCCCAGGAATGGTTAGACAGGAACTCCACAGGGCTTGTCACGCCAGTCTGTGCTGGGTATCTCAGCAGGAAATCCAGTTCTACTGCATTGATTTCTTTGCTCATCAGAAGTATCTGTAATTGCAAACAAAGAAAAACTCCTTGAGAAGGGGGGACACAGAATGGCAATAAACTCCATTAGTCACCTCCAAGTCAAGCTTTAACTTGCTGGCTGCAAGAACAGCCTCATAGAATAGAATATCATAGAATGGTTTGTGTTGGAAGGGACCTTAAAGATCATCTAGTTCCAACCCCCTGCCATGGGCAGGGACACCTCCCACTACACCAGGTTGCTCAGTGCCTCATCCAGCCTGGCCTTGAACACCTCCAGGGAGAGAGGGGGCATCCACAACCTCTCTGGGCAACCTCTTCCAGTGTCTCACCACCCTCACAGGAAAGAACTTCTTTCTTATATCTAGCCTGAATCTACCCTCTTCCAATATGCATCCATTATTTCTAGTCCTTCCATCACATATCCCATGAAAAACTTTTATACTAGAAAAAGATAGTAGCTATGTAGCACATATTTCTTTCAGATGAAAACAACAAGCCTTCAAGACCAGCTTGCTTTGCCCACTTTTTCAGGTCCTGCAAGCAGGCATTTGCAGCACAAAGCAAATCAAACTCAGCACATATGACTCTCACCAGCAATAGAGGCAGAGAAGAAAGGTCCCCTGCCCTGTTGCTGATGGTCTCAGCTTTGACTTTCTCTACACACCAACATCTGCCTCTAAAATAAAGCACTGTATGCAATGGTGATGCTCACCTGGAAGGTAACTTGAGCAGTGTAGGTCAATTTATCACACTCAAACAGCCCCCGGGTTGTGTACTGGAAGATGGAGAAGGTGATGCTGTCAATGAGGTTCTGCACTCGCACTGCCAGGTTCTCATCTCGGGCTGCTCTCTCCATGGCCTTCTGGAACACCACGCTGAATGCCTGGGTGAGAGACACAGGAAGACGTTGATGGTTTCTAGATACTCATCAACTCAGATACCTTACTCCTAAATCCACAACTAAAGCATCCTGCATCCCCATCAACCCAGCAGTATGTCCACCAGCTCCAGGAGGGAGGGGAAGAGTCGACACCAGACCTTCTGTCTGCCTTTAGCTGATTTCTCAGAGACATGGAGCCAGAAGCCCTCAACATAAGAAGGACATTGAGCTGTTCGAGCAGGTCCAGAGGAGGGCCACAAAGATGATCAAAGGGCTGGAGCAGATGCCTTATGAAGACAGGCTGAAGGAGTTGGAGTTGTTCAGCCTGGAGAAGAGAAGGCTCAGGGGGGACCTCAGAGTAGCTTTGCAATATCTGAAGGGGACTACAGAAAGGCTGGGGCTGGGATAGGACTTTTTAATAGGATATGTGATAGAAGGACTAGAAATAATGGATGTAAATTGGAAGAGGGTAGGTTCAGGCTAGATATAAGAAAGAAGTTCTTTACTGTGAGGGTAGTGAAACACTGGAACAGGTTGCTCAGAGAGGCTGTGGATGCCCCCTCAATCCCTGGAGGTGTTTAAGGCCAAGCTGGATGAGGCACTGAGCAACCTGGTGTAGTGGGAGGTGTCCCTGCCCATGGCAGAGAAGTTGGAACTAGATAATCTTTAAGGTCCCTTCCAACCCAAACCATTCTGTGATTCTATGAGGCTGTTCTTGCAGCCAGCAAGGCAATGAAAGTTAAAGCTTGGCTTGGATTCTATAATGACATTCCTTGTGACACTGCACTCTCTTGGGCTTGGGAAAATAAAGTAGGGATGGGACAACTCAACACACAAGAGATACAGAAAACAATAGTAAAAAATATCATCTCATAGGGATTGCAGACTTTGCTTCCCCTGCCAATGTTGAGCCAAAAAATAGAGGACAGCAGAACTCGCAACTGACAAGTGCTTCAAATTAAAACAAAAATAATTCCCATAGATACTAAAAAAAAAAGTCACAGAAGCACAGATAAGTTTGGGATGGAAGTGATCTCAAAAAAAAACTTCGTTTCACCCCCATCTCCTGGGCAGGGACACTTCCCACCAGCACAGGTTGCTCCAAGCTCCACCCAACCTGGCCTCGAACCCCTCCAGGGATGGGGCAACCACAGTTTCTCTGGGCCAGGGGCTCACTCCCCTCACAGCTAAGAATTTCTTCCCAATACTTCATCTAAATCTGTCCTCTTTCATTTTAAAACTGTTCCTCTTCATAGTATTACTCCCCTATTTGATCCGAAGTTCCTCCCCATCTTTCCTGCAGCCCCTTTAGGGACAGAAATGTGCTCTAAGGTCTCTCTGGAGCCTCCTCTTCTCCAGGGTGAACACTCCAAACCTTCAGCCCTCACCCACAGCAGAGGGACTTCAGCCCTTGCAGCATCTCTGAGCCCTCCTGTGGATGTGCTCCAACAGCTCTGTGTCCTTCTACTATGTTCAACCCCAGAGACAGACACAGCACAGCAGAGGGGTCTGCCCAGAGCACAGTCCCATCTCTGGATTCAGCAAGGAGGACACAAGAAGGACAGGTAGGACTTCATTTTATGGCAGCTGGATTAGCCAGGCAGCAAAGTCTCCTCAGGGAATGGTGTCTGCATCAAGAACAATGCTCTTATATAAGATTCTAAGGATTCTTGTAGCAACATTTCTGATGTAAATGAGAAAAGACCCAAAACTTTCAGAGCCACCTGAAGAAAACCCATTAGCAAAGTACCAAATGCAACTGGTAACAGAAAATAAAAATGAAAAGGCTGAGCCCTGATGAGCAATGCAAAGGCTTTATGAGCAGGACCCAGCTAAGAGGAAATAACCAGGCCAACACAAACTGATAGCACTGACCAGACATGGCACAGCAGCCTTGGCAGAATTATCCTTGGGATTCTACAGAAGAAAAAATGGTGCCTCAACAAATTAAAGAATAGTTGATGCCTCCTGCATTATTAAATAATCTCAGAATGCATTTTCCTGCTTAACATTTCTTTAAATTGTGTTAAAACACTCAGCAAAGCAGCATGCAAATCTTGTGTGCTCCAATATACACCCAGCTGCCTGTATTTTAAAATCATCTCTGTGCAGTTTTACAGAATGTTTCATGATCTGTCATCAGAATTTGTTAGGTAAAAACATTTCATCCGATAATTTCCTATGTATTTATACACGTTGCTAATGTTAACTGGAAAACATAAACCAAACAAAATAGAGAAGATGTAGATTAAAGGTGAAACATCAGAAACTCCTGTATCTATTATGTATGGGTAAGGAATGAATCTTTCAAAGGGCATCCCTGCACAAAGATATTCTGTGCATTTTCCTGGTAAAAAAATATTTCAACACAAGAGTAGGCATAAAAAAAAAAAGAAAAGCAGAAAAGCTTTGTGCATCTCTTCAAAATCTTATATTCTTAATTCTTCTTTTCCAAGTTACTTGTCAGGTTAAGAAATGGTTTGGAAGAAGTTCTAGATTAGGACACCATCTTTCTTAACCCTCTATTTCCTATAATATCTTTCTCCTGAGATAAAAAGAAAGCCCATCCATTATTAAAACATTAACTCTGGAACTCTTCAATGCTACCCTGAAATGCCCTTGGGTCTCTCCTGGTCAGAACTATTCAGACAACTCTGCCAAGGCTAGGATGAATATCTAGCTTCTCCATAGGATCACAGAGTTGCCCAAGTTGGAAGGGACCTTTCAGATCATTGACTGAGTCCAACCATCAGTCCAGCTCTGCCAAGAACCAGCCCTAAACCATATCTCCAAGTTCTGTGTCTGCCCAGCACTTAAATCACTCCAGGGATTGTGCCACAACCCCTCTGGGCAGCCTCTTATAGTGCTTGATAACACTTTCAGTGTCAAAATTGTTCCTAATATCCATCTAACACTCCTCTTGTGCAACTTGAGGCTGTTTCCTCTTGTTCTATCCATGGTGGCAAGTGGGATCTCAGTCTGTTGACACCCTCCATGAAGAGAAGCAGTGGTGTCTCAAAGATAGTCAAGAAACTTGTAAAACATGGCTATGATCTCATCCCTACCAGGCTCTGCTGCCCCATCACTATGAGTAGAAGTAAATGCACTGAAATCAATGTCATGTTACAAATGTTTTCCAGGTGTTCTGCTGAGAAAAACTCCAGATGGGGATGTTCTCCAAAGGGGGAACATCATTCTTAGCTCTCCATGTGACATGTCCATATACTACAGAGCTACAGTGGCTATGAAGGGAAGGCAGAGAAGCAGCAAAGCCTGCAGAGCACAGACCCTTTGTCATCTGGTTCCACCCCTCTGCCATGGGCAGGGACACTTCCCACTAGCCCAAGGTCATTCCATGACCTGTCCAACTTGATCTTGAACCCCTTTAGGGATGGGGCAGCCACAGATTCTCTGGGCAACCTGTGCCAGGGGCTCACCCTCCTCACAGCAAAGAATTTCTTCCCAATATCTTATCTAAATCTTCCCTTTTTCACTTTAAAATCTATCCCCCTCTTTGGTGATGTGGTCTGAGTGGGACAGGACTGTGTTTAGAGAGTGATGCAATTAAGGTCTGGAATAAAAAGCTGTGATGATTCCTGTTAATTTATGAAATACCTGCACAAGCATCGTATGTCCAGTGACATCTCAGAGCCAGAATCAATGTAAATACAAAGAAATGATTAACTGACCAAGCAGGTGACTGCAAACACTGTGCAGAATCTCTGTGCTTAAAATATAAAACAGAGCAAAAAGTACTTTTTTGGCTCTTCCCCCATTTGGTATCTTTTAAACCAGTGATCATCTTGTTCTGCTGGGCCAAGTCCATGGATGTGGAAGAAAGAACAAATGGTTTGTCTGGTTCTGCTTTGCCAAGAAACTACCTGGGGTTTTAGTGATGAAGGATGTTAATGCATCACTATGTCTTTCCACCAGACTTCAGTTTGTTAGAAAGAAATCAAAAGAAAAGCTAAAATAGTATAATAACAGTAACACTGTAAGAATAATCCCTGTTAAGTATCCACACAAAGCAGCAGATTACAGGAAACTTTTTCAGAAAACCAGATCAGGAAATAGCTAGGCTAGCTCAGCTTTTTGTCTGGGCATTCAGATGTCCCCCTGAGGCCCATGACAATGATTTTGAACCCTGAGAGAGAGAGAAGCAGGATCTCTGTCTCCTGCCCATGGGGAAAATACCTTCAGAGAGAACTGGTACATGGGATGGATGGTGTGGAGGTCGTTCATGGTGAAGTACAGCAGAGAGGCCCGTGCAGCAGCAGGTCTGTAGTGCTCTCTGGTCTCATTAATTTTGGATTCTGTCACCTTGGACTCCCGGACCTGGGACAAAAACACAGAACAAAGCTACTGTGAAAACATTTTCGTGAATGAAGCCCAGGAGAGGAAGGATGACAGAGGCACACCTCACCTTCTGTTCAGAAGATGGCAATACAGAGTCACAGAATGGTTTGAGTTGGAAGGGACCTTAAAGATTATCTCATTTCATACCCCCCTGCCCTGGGCAGGGACACCAGCCCAGGTTGCTCCAAGCTCTGTTCAACCTGAACTTGAACCCCTCCAGGGATGGGGCATCCACAGCTTCTCTAGACAACCTGAGCCATGGGCTCACCTCCCTCAGAGTGAAAATTTTCTCCCTGAGATCCAATCTAAATCTCCTCTCTTCCATTTTAAAACAATCCCCTCTCATCCTGTCACTAAAAAAGTCCCTCCTCAGCTTTCCTGCAGCCCTTTTAGGAATATTAAAGGGCTGTAAGTTCTCCCCAGAGAGAGCTCATGCCACTCAGCCCCTCTCACAGCTGCTCCAGCCCTCACATCATCTCCAAGGCATCTTCTGGTTCCCACTGCAACAGCTCTGTGTCCTTCTGCTGTTGGTGCCCCAGAAGTAGAGCCAGCACCACGGGGATGTCTTCCTGGAGCAAAGCATCACCTGCATCCCCCAGAAAGACAACTGGACAACTCACATGGGACCATTGCAGGAACCAGCCTCTGTCCTCCAAAACCCAGTGCCAGGCTCAGCCACGCAGTCCCAGCATCCTGCATTTACCACCTCTTGCCCAGAAAGCCTCTATTTTCCTGAGCCTCCTCTGGGCATCTCTCTAGGATCCCCACTCTTCACTATCTGGAATAATTTTTCTCATCAATGAGTTTTTCTGGCTAATTGTCCCCCCTCCTGTGCAGGTCATTAATAACACAGGTCAGAGCAGCCTCAGGACTGCTCTCAGGGCAGCTTCCCCCATGGCTGCAAACTGCTCATTTCTACTGGTTATTTGCTGTCTTTCCTCACTGGCATTTCACATTCCCCCTGGCTTGCTGGCCAGGTGCCTGCAGAGCTGCTGGGATGGACATGGCAAAAATCCTTCTGGCAGCTACATCACCCCATGATTGTCTCTGTCCCTTTCATTCTCTCATTCTATTTCAGCAGCATGAAGTGACATCCTGGAGCCAATCAGGGATGATTTTAGGCTCTGGCTCTGATCAGTATCTTGCAGCACAGCCACATGCTGCTGAGCTAAGGCTGGCCTCGCTGGCACAGCATAGTGTGCAGTGGGAATGTGGCAAAAATGGTCTGTAGGAACCAGTAGGGTACAACACAGCCCCTGCCCTGCCCTGAGATGGTGTGAGCACATCTGGCTGAGGCATATCAAAGTTTCACAAGGAAGCACAGACTAAGCTATGACCTGCTGTGTGCAACCAACACAGGGTGGGATCTATGGGATCAGCCAGTGTGCAGATCCTCATGAGCAATGATGAACTGTAATATATGAGTCCCCTAAAAATCAGCTTCAGCATCCACTGCAGAAATAAGCATCTGCAGGGGTCATGAGTTCCCTCTGTCAGATGAGTCCTGGCAGCATCCACCTCTCTACTGACCTATAAAGGGAGCCCACAGCCTACCTGAGACTTAGGCAACCACCTTTTAGGTATTCTATCCCCAAAAGAACCAATAAATCTAGCAAGGCAAGAGAAGTGGGGAAGACAGTTGTTTTCCATAAATAGAGCAGCGAAGAATTCCATGGGAATGAAAACTTGAGCTAAAATTTTCCTTTGGATAGAAAGACTAGGAACAGAGTAAGGGTTAACTAGAGAAGGGGTACTCTAGCAGGGTCCAGAGACATTCTGTGGGCACCAAATCCATAAAAATCAGGTACAGGCTCCAAAACTCATCCCTGTTGCCTCAGTGTTGTCCCAGCTTTACAACTACAACTTGTTTAGAAATTGAAACACTTCAGAAACATCTTCTTCCAGTGGGAGACACAAAACTGGCCAGCTCAACATATCCCTTCAACAGGGGTTCAAACAAACCCTCCTTATGGGGTTGAGTTCCAGGAACAGCTTGGAGATATAATGCCAGTCTTTAACGAGGAGGATCAGTTAGTTCCTCAATTGCTGAGGCTCCAATGCTGGGAAGGGGAAGGCAGAGCAGGCCTGAGCCCAGCACAGGGCTGGAAGGGGACAAAAATGGGCTGTGATATGGGAGGACTGTGGAGAGAAGCAGTTAAGAATGGCCCTACAGGAATTCTGTCCAACCCTGGCATGACAACCACAGCTCATTTAACTGAGCCCATCCAGCACAGTGAGCTCCAGAGGTGGCAATGCTGACACCACACAGCTAATGCAAATGCTGATTTATAGTCTTAAGGAATTAAATACCCAAATGAAATACCCAGGTTCTTGTAGATTAACTCAAGATTGCAAACTCAGCAAATTCCAGTCCCTGGTCAGTAGTAAAATCCAGCTTAATTGAGGAAGTGTGATATATTCAGGATTATGCAGGAACAGTTTAAAGCTGCCTTGACACAGTGTATAAATTTTATTGGTTTTACATCAGGAAGCCATGTTTTTCTCTGGGTCTTTAAAAAGGCAATTTAAGATACAAAAGCTCCAAAGAATTAAATAGCCTGAAGCTGTCCAGAATGGAGAACCTTTCCATTTACACCACTTTCTATTCTCCACCCAAGAGAAGGGGCAAAAATCACAGAATCATAGAATGGTTTGGGTTGGAAGGGACCTTAAAGATCATCTAGTTCCAACCCCCCTGCCATAGGCATGGACATCTCCCACTAGACCAGGTTGTTCAGTGCCTCATCCAGCCTGGCCTTAAACAACTCCAGGGACTGAGGGGGCATCCACAACCTCTCTGAGACCTCTTCCAGTGTCTCCCCACCCTCAGAGGACAGAATTTCTCCCTTATATTCAAGCCTGAATCTTCTCTCTTTCAATTCATATCCACTTTCCTAGTCCTGCCATCACATAACCTGCTAAAAAGTCCTACCCCAGCCTTTCTGTAGCCCCCTTCAGGTATTAAGAAGCTACTCTGAGGTCCCCCCGAGCGTTCTCTTCACTAACTTCCAACCAGGCAGCAGCCACGCTGAGCCTAGTTCTCTTTGGCACTTGGTTTGTCTGGGAGCAATGGAGACAGAAATGGGCAAAAGAAAGTTTTATTCCACCCTAGAAACCCTTAAAGGTAACACCACACACATCCTTTTCTCCAGGCTAGCACTCTCTTTGTACCTTCTCTTTGATTTCTGCAGCAGTCTGTTTGGTGATCTCCAAGTTCTCCACCAATTCCGTGTCTCCCAGGAAGTCCCCTGATGCCGACGAGAGCCGAGAGAGCAAGTTGTCCTCTAATCTTTTCAAGGTGATTTTGAATCCATTCTGTTGCTTTGTGAGATCTGACTGCAAATATTAAATGCAGAAAATTTTAGCCACGAAGCACAGCAAAGCAAGAATTAACCACCTTTGTTTGGAACAGACTCCTACCTGATGATTTCCATGGTCTAATATTGCTTATTGTTGCTCCTGGGGATGGGCAGAGATTTGGCGATCAGTTCATATCCAACAAACTTTCAACTCCCAGAAACCTTGAAGTGCACAGAAAGCACCAGGAGAACAGAACCCTTTCACTAGGACTGTATTAAATTGATGGAAATGAATCACAGGGAAAAGACCTTAATTTTCCATCTGAAACACCCTGGCTCTCTGACTTAGAAATTTTAAGGGACTCAAGCCAGCCTGGACAGTCCCTACTCCTGGTTAATCTCTGTATTTGCCACTGCACACCACTACCAGAGGATCACAGGGACAGAAACCAATGGCAAAACCAGCAGCAAGGTCCCTTAGTTGCAGAGATGAGCACAAGGCATCCTCCTCAGGATGAGAACACAGAGCAAAGCCACAGCCTCATTTGATTGCTGCCCCAAATTGGCCTCAAGGAGTCACTGGGACTGCTGGGTTACTGGGCCAGGAGCTGCACATGCAAAGACAAAGTCCTCCTGCCAAAGGGTTTGCAAAGTCAGCACAAAGATGGCCACAGAGGTAGACTAGTACCAATGATCCTGCCTGAAGGGCAGATCATCTGAATTACGGTAAATTCTTCTTGTTTCTGTGAAATGTCTCCTCCCCTCTCCCCAGACACATATTTCATTTTCCTCTCTTCTGTCAAAACATCCATTATAAATGCTGTTTATGGTGGAAACAAATACTCTGACTCTTTTTTGAGCAGATCTTCCACAACAGGCTTCCTCCCATGAAATGTGACTGCTCTGTTCTGTGTGTTTGCTTGGGGAAATGGCATATTTCCTGGATTTCAGGTATATTATGTTGTTACACTTCTATGGTCCTATTGCAAATGGCTAATTTTAGCATTAGCACAGAATCATAAGATGGGTTGGAAGGGTCCTTAAAGATCATCTAGTTCCAACCCCCCTGCCATGGGCAGGGACACTTCCCACTAGAACAGGTTACTCAATGCTTCATCCAGCCTGGCCTTAAACACCTCCAGAGAGGGGGCATCCACAACCTCTCTGGGCAACTTGTTCCAGTGTCTCACCAGCCTCACAGGAAAGAACTTCTTTCTTATCTCCATCTCTACCCTCTTCCAATTTCCAATTATCACAGAAAACATCCTGTGGGGAAGCTGAGCATCTAATTTGGATGCTGCCAAGAGGAAAGCCTGGTGGCTATCCTTGACATAAATGGAGTCAATAGGTAACATCTTGGTATATAAAACATGACAGTGCGACACATGGTTATGTATTTCAAACTGATTAACTAACTCTTCCATTACAAAGTCCTCTTTCAATATCTGGCTTGAAATTTCATCCAGCTGCTGCACACACTCATGCCACGTTAATGTCAAGCCAAGTGTTGAGCAGAGCAAGCACTGAAGCGTGCCTTTTATTGGTATTTCAGCTAACAATGGCTGCATTAAAGGCCTGTTCTGGAGGCATTACACATGAGAGATTGCCCACGGTGGTAAATATTTCACAAAGTCTTGAAACAAACCCTAACATGGCTAATTTGAGGCATTCCTGCCATTCAAGCATAGCTCGCCTTCACAAGTGACATTTTGCAAGCTATTATTCCAGGCCATGGACTGGAAGCCCTGGGGAGTTATTCATGAGGGTGTGTGGGATTTTTTACTCCAAGAGCTTGTAATCACCCCATGGTTTCTGAAGCACACCCTTTGCTGTGCTCCCCACAACAGCTGTATCTGCTGCAGCATCATGGTGCCATTGCTTTCAGCAGTAGCAAGGTCACCCTTTCTCATTTTTACAGCATAGCTCATTATTTGTCAATTCAAAGTTCACAGACAACTGTGCTATCTCTGGGAAACAGGTTATTCCTGGAGTCTTCAAAACTTTGTCCAAACTTTGCTCACCAAAGCTACAAGCCAGTTTTTCAGGATTCACAGCCAGTCCCTTTCTCAGTCACAGTAGGACCTTCCTCTCCTCATCCTTCTTGCTGGATTTTTAGTATTATTTTGACAACAGAAACCCTACTTTTTCAATCCACTCCTGCACAGCACCTTCTTCTGTGAAGAACTTTGACATTGCCCATCATAGCCAACATGTGCAAGGGCTTTCAAACACACTTCTCCTCCTGAAGGTAGGATGTGCAACTGAATGTAATGATGTGAATGTAATGATGTGACAAAGAGCAGAGAGATTGACTTGGGAGGACAGCTAGATGGAAAGTTGAAATCAGCCAAGAGCATGCCCTTGCAGCCCAGAAGCCAACCATAGGTGGGCAGCACAGAAGCGCTACAGAAACAGGTCCAGAGAGGTGATTCTGCCCCTTTACTCTGCTCTGGTGAGACCCCACCTTGCGTTATTGTGTCCATCTCTGAAGCCCTCAGCACAAGAAGGACATGGACCTGTTGGAGCAGGGCAAGAGGAAGCTATAAGAATGATCCCAGAGGTGGAGATCATCTCCTATCAGGACAGACGAGAGAGCAGGGTTTGTTGAGGCTGGAGAAGAGAAGGCTGCATTTGGGGAGACCTCACAGTGGTCTTCCAGTGCCTGAAGGGGCTACAGGAAAGCTGGGGAGGGGCTGTTTGCCAGGGCATGGAGACACAGGATGAGGGGCAATGGTTTGAAAGTAGAGCAGGGCAGGGTTGGATGGGACATGAAGAAGAAATTCTTCCTCATGAGAGTGGTGAGAAACTGGAGAGAGGTAGTGGTGGCCCCTGGAGACGTCCAAGACCAGGTTTGCTGAGGCTCTGAGCAACCTGATCTAGTGCAGGATGTCCCTGTCACTGCAGGGGGTTGGACTAGATGGCCTGTGAAATGCCTTTCCAACTCATCACATTCTATGACTCTAGGACTCTAATCCATGTTTTATCCACCTACAGCTTGAGAAGAGAGTTTCAGAGGCGAGAAGGAACAGAAAGACTGAATAACTCGGATTCAGTGTAGAGAAAGATTATAGAAACAGACTGTCATGAAAACATTGAAAATGATAGTGTTATCATCATTGGATTAATAATAGCTGTTAGATGAATTTTAATTAGGTTATTAACAGCAAATTCTAGGCTCCATATACAAGGTGCTCTCCATCTTTGCCCATAAATAGATTTTGAGCTCAATAACAATTGTGTGGAGAGCATGCATTAAAACACACCTAGAAAATTGCCCTCTCCTTTGGAGAATTTGAAAACTCAAATTCAAATTTGTGTTACAAATTCAGTTAGAAAGGTCTTCTGGCAATCACCCAGTCCAACTGGCTGTTAGTGCAGGTCACACAGGAATGCATCTAGGAGGGTTTGGAATGTCTTCAGAGGCAGAGACTCCATCATGTATAGCTCAGTTGGGAGAGCATTGCACTCTTAATCTGAGGGTCAGGGGTTCGAGTCCCTCTCCAGATATGAGGCTTGTCAGAGTTGGGCTGATGGTTGGACTAGATGATCTGAAAGGTCCCTTCAAACCTAGATGACTATGACTATGACTATGTCTCTGGGCAGAGAGATGTCTCATTCAGAAGTAGTCCTGACTAGCTCAGGTTTGTCTCACAATTGCTTTTTATAATGTGATCTGTCTCTCCACCACCTCTCTGGGCACCCTGTGCCAGGGCTCTGCCACCCTCACAGCTAAGTAGTTCCTCCTCAGATTTAGATGGAACTTCCCATATTCCAGTTTGTGTCCATTGTAGTAGGAGGGAAGGAAAGAAGGGAGAGAGAGGTAATAACTGAGCTCTAGTACTACCTTGTTGTGGTAATACAGAGAAAAAGCTCTTAAGTTTTCCTAAAGAAAAAAAAATACATCTAACACCAATCTGTGTCTGCTTTGAGCTTTTCAAAGCAAGCTGCAGCCCCATATCCACCTCACAGCACCCAGGGACGCATGTCCCTACACCTCCTGCTGCTGCAACCCTGAAGAGCAGGGACTTCAGAAGATGCTATCCCTAATTCATATAGTTCTCCCTGGCTGAGAATCATAGAATGATTTGGGTTGGAAGGGACCTTAAAGATCATCTAGTTCCAACCCCCCTGCCATGGGCAGGGACACCTCCCACTAGACCAGGTTGAGGAAGTGCTGCCCATTGTGAGAAACTCATTTTCAGAGCCTAATTGTGGATCTGTTGACAGGAGGTGCTATTGAATTTATCTTTCTGCTTGGGACAGCCACCATTAACAGGGAGGCTGCTGGGGTGAGGAGTCCTTAACACAATGGCAGCTAATGATCCCACTCTGCTAATGGTGATCCCCCCCATTGTGTTCCTAGAGTGAAAATCCCTGCAGGAAAGGGGCTGTGTGAGGTGTTTTCCACCCAAAGTGTGCCAGAGAGGGTCTCTGCTGCTCCATGGCTTACAAGTTAAATCAGTCCATTATTTATTTTGATGCCATCTTTTGGCTCCTTGGCACATGAGCCTGGTTAAAACAAAATGTGTCATCATGGCTGCACAGCTAACACACTCCAAAACCTCATTAAATGAAAAAAGATTATTAAAAAACTGGCCTGGCCTGGTGCATTGAGTCTGTTCCCACCCTCAGAAAAGATTTAGCATTACACTTATTCATCACCCTATGAAATGTGCCATTAGAAGAAAGGATTTTCTTTTAAAAAATTACCTCAAAGCCATACTTATTAAAAAAGAGAGAGATGGAGAACATTTTGGCCTGTTACAAACAAGTGGGAGGAAAAAGCAGAGCAGAAACATTTCATTACCAGCCTCACAATATTTACAGTGGGAATCTTACACCCTAAATGCCCTAAAATTGAGACTAATCCTGCCTCCTAAATTAAGTCTGTGAAGCCCAGAAACACTAAATATCATGAAATCTCACTTTCCATTTCTATTTCCAAGAAAAGCAGAAAGAGTCTTACTTAATTTTTTTGAGAAAAAAATGGTGAAATGGCAGTTTAAGTGTCATCAAAATACCAAGAAAACAGAAGACTGAGGAAAAGGATTCATCAAAGCCAGATATTCAAGGGACATTTGAATTTCTGATGAGCTGGACAACCCTTGTGCAATAAAGGCTATTTGCTTGAAACTAGAATGATGATGACATGATAACAATAATTTAATAATGTTATTATTATTATTATTATTTATTCTTGCTTCCAGTGTAAATGACAGCTACTGACCTTGAGTTCCTCCAAGTCTGGCCTTTCCATGTTGACCACAGCAGCCAGGAGCTGGTCTTCTAAGCCATCTCGTGTGACAGTGAAGTTGATAAGGGTGCACTGTGCCTGCAGCTCAGGTGGGAAATGAGGGTTTGCCAGCTTGGTGTGGAGGATGAGACGGAAAGCAGGGTGAAAGTCACACTCTTTGTCTCCAATCTTAATGTACCTGATGGGGGAGTGAAAGGAGAATGAGCACACAGCTCCTCCAGGGTACATCACCCAATGATAAATGGTGGTAACACTCAATGGTATCTGCTAGCACAAGACTTTGCACTCTCCACACAGAAATTTAATGATAGGACAAGGAGAAAAAGGTGCAAGATGGAACAGAAATATGAGAAAGACTTTCTACAGTCCAACCCCTGCAGTGAGCAGGGACATCCTGCACTACATCAGGTTGTTCAGAGCCTTAGCAAGCCTGGCCTCGGATGTCTCCAGGGATGGAGCCTCCACCACTTCCCTGGGCAACCTGGGACTGCGTCTCACCACCCTCATGGGGAAAAACTTCTTCCTAATGTCTCATCTAAAACTGCCCTGCTCTAGTTTCAAATCACTGCCCCTTATCCTGTGGCTCCATGCCTTGGCAAACAGCTCCTACCCAGCTCTCCTGTAGCCCCTTCAGCCAGTGGGAGGCCACTGTGAGGTCTCCCCATGTGCAGCTTCTCTGCTCCAGCTCTCTCAGCCTGTCCTTGTAGCAGAGGGGCTCCAGCTCATGATCACCCTTGTGGCCTCCTCTGGACTCACTAAAACAGGTCCATGTCCTTGTGCTGAGGGCTCTAGAGCTGGACACAGCACTTCCATATTCATTCCTTCTGAAATGAATCTTCCCCACCATCCTGCAGCTGAACTTAGAGTCAGTCTCACTTCCTTCCAGGACATCTTCCCCTACAAACTTTCCTTTTCCCAGCTGTTTTGCACAGTACCTGCATACTTTAGGCAAGGAAAGGAGCCCCGAGGAGCTTCAGGACTGTTAAAGGCAGAGTTTAACAGGCTTTTTGTTACCCCCTGCTCAAAGCCAAAAGCAGGACAGAGCTGTGAGGCACGAGGTCAGCCCATGCCAGGCTGTTGCCAGAAGCCAAGCTGCTGGTGGCAGAGACTTTTAAAAGCCAGAACAACGTGCATCCTTCCAAAGGGCACGGACCCTGCTCTGTGAGATCCAGTGAAACAACATCAAAGGAGCCCCTGGATCAGGTTCAGTGCTGAGCACAAAGTTTTATTGGTTGCCATTATTTGAGCATGCACTAAAAAATGTGCTTCTTTTACTTTACTTACATAAAGAAGGAAAAAGTGAAGTCCCTTGCTGCTCCTCTTGCTGACCTCCTCTCAGCTGGAGGGTGACCAGCAGCTGCCACAAAGGACTTGACCTCATTAAAAACACTTCTATATTCTAAGTGTTTAAACCTGCAGCTGTACCCCTAAGCAGTGCATGGTATTTGCTAAAACCCAAGGTTATTTTTTCTTCACAACAGCGATAGCTATTTTGGTAATAACTCAGTGTCAGGATAAGCCAATTACAGACACCAAGGTCATTCTACTCAAGGAGAATCACAGGCCTCTCTTTTATAGAAGGTTTGAGTGACACTGCCCAAGAAAATGAAAAATCTAGGTTAATTTCAAAGCCATCCCATGACTGAATTACCTGTGATTGCCTAATTTAAAATGTCCTTCCTTCCGAAGGCAGGATGTTAGTGCTGCTTTGTGCTAACACCCACAGCTGGAGAGCAGGAAGAGAAAGCACAACAGCACTGAGAGCTCATTCCCACGTGCCACTAAACTTCCCCAAAGCTCACCTTCCTTTCTTGATTGTTTCTCTTCCCAGTAACGGTCCCAGAACTGGATCCACAGATTCCTCCAGGTTTTCAATCAAAACCAGTTCTCCTGCAGCCAGGGCTTGTTCCAGAGTGTCCAAATACCTGTGGGAAAAGGCAATGCAGGGTGTGATGCTTTGCAGCAAGGAGAAAACAAGAGGGACAGAGGGATGCTCTATACTGCCATGGCAGTGACAGACACATGCCAGCAGTTGTGAGAGAGAAAGAGGGTTGAGATGGTGTCAACACATGGTGCAGAAAGTGTCACTGGCACTCTTGGCTGGTCACGAAAGAGAAAGAGATCTCAGATACACAACAAGCAAACAATAATAATTGTGCTTTCTTTCACAAGAGCATGAGCATCAGGAAACAAACACAGGGCCATCTGGGGTTATTTTTAGCAAATACTTTGCTCAATCCAGAATCTACTGGTGCAGTTAGTCTTGCATAAAAGCAAGGAAGAAGAGCCACCTATAGCTCCATCCTGCCCAGCCTCAGGGCCATATTTAGCAGAGCTTCCTTCCCCATCAGGGAATCAGGCTTCTTTGCCCAGTGCCTTGCTGTGGAATGGGGATGCTCTGCACTGGGATGCTTGGACTGGGAAGGGCGGGGTCAAGCTCTTTCCCTCAGGGCTGCTTTGCCCTTTCCATTTTTAATTTGAAGAGAGAAGGGCCCCAGGCAGGGGCTGAGGATGCTTTGTGGGTGTCATCATGCTATCTCTGTTGCATGAATAACTTAAACTCATTCCACTGGCTAAAATTTAGGTTCCTTGTCTGGGTTGAAGAGTTTGGGATCTCAAGAGGTGATAGAAAGAACTGAGACAAGAAGTTCAAAGTGACCTTTAGGACTAACCTTTAACAAAATATGTTGGCATATCCCAACCTCTGTATATCTGAGACCAGAAATGCCTTCAAAAATGCAAAGAAAGAAAGACAGAAGCTGGACACAAAGGTATTCAAATGTCCCTTACTTGAAGAAGAGAAAGATGTGGGCTTAAATGTGAATCTCCTGTGTCATCCTGGAGCTTTGGATCTGGGTGCCTCCTCTGTGATCCTAGCTGTTCCACACATTGCTGTGACTAACTTCAAGACACGATGACCAGGTTGGCCAGGAAACAGAAACTTGCCCTGATGAAAAGCAAGTTCTATTTTCATCTCACACAAGATCAAATTGAATTAATTTTTATTATTTTCCATGAGGAAAGCAGAGGAGGCACCAGCAAAACAAACTGGACAAGCCCAAGACATCTCTAAATCTACATGAAATTGCAAGCACCAAGCCTGGGTCACTCTTTCCTGTTGCAAATGCTTTGCTCTGTATTGAAAAATGATCTCAGGACTCATAACTAAAGAGGGATTTGACTCTGAGTCTGCTCTATCCCAGCTGGTATTCCTCACAAGTGGGTAAAAATAGGTGCAACCTGAGATAGCAGAACACCAGGTCAGGGCCAAGAGTGGAGAAACCTTCCCTGAAAAGATTTAGGCAGTTCAATGCTGCAATGAGAACCTCTAACTGGGACCAGTGTGGAAAGAGAGTTGTCTCAGATGGTTGTCAGGCTTTGTCCTCCCTGCCCAAGACCCTTCCTTCTTTCAAGACATAGGAAGCCCTGCTCACCCTCCTGGGGGAAACTGAGTCAGGACACAGCAGCTAAGACAAGGTATAGCCCTATACAGAGCTCAGCCTCCAGCAGTCAGCTCTCTCCATCCCATTTCAGAGGAGTTTCCATGGGAACTGAGAGAAGCACTCAACAGACCCCCTATTTAATGGGAAATCTCTATCATTTTGGTAATGAATAAGCAGCTAATGCACAAATACATCTGAGGGTTCTCCTCAGTGTTATCTGCAGTTAAATAAACCCTCTTCATCAAGCAGAAGAGACAGATAACCATTAAAAGGAATTATTATGTGATAAAGCTGGTGTTTACCCCTTCTGGCCAATTCGGATGACTCGGAGGTCCTTGCCGTACTTTGTTTTGATCCATTTGACCCCCTGAAGCTGGGGGTCCACCATGAGGGGCCAACGTTCACAGTTGGTGAGGATGGTGGCATTCTCAGTGGACATGCAGTCAGCTGGCAGGCCCTCATTCTGCCAAGCTGCCACATCAGCATCATCTGTCAGCATGGTCAGAGGGTCCAGGGATGGAGTCACAGGAATTGGCACCTTGTGGGGGAAGGAGAAATGAGAAATGTTTCCTAAATATGTCAGCAAAAGGAAGTGAGTGTGACTTGGGACCCACATGGGGTGAGCAGGGGAAATATTTCAATAAAAGTCAGTTTAATTAAAAACTGGTAATTATAGAATATTTTGGGGTTGGAAGGGACCTTCCAAAGACACCTACTTCAATGCTCCTAGCAGTGACAGGGACATCCTGCATTGTATCAGGTCGCTCAGAGCCTCAGCAAGCCTGGACTTGGATGTCTCCAAGGACAGGGCTCCACCACCACTCTGGGCAACCATGACCAGTGTCTCACCACCCTTACGGGGAAGAACTTCTCCCTTATGTCTCTAACCCTGTCCTGCTCTAGTTTCAAACCACTGCCCCTCATCCTATAGCTCCATGCTCTGGCAAACAGCCCCTCCCCAGCTTTCCTGGAGCCCCTTCAGGCACTGGGAGGCTGCTTTAAGGTCTTCCCTCAGCCTTCTCTTCTCCAGGCTGGGGACAGTCATATCCACCAGTGGCCCATTCTACAGGACAGTTGTGATCTGCTGTTACTGCTGTGAACTAGTGCAAATTAAATGAGCATCCCAAAGATTTTTGCCCACAGAGCACTGAGCAGTGTCAGACCAGCCTCTGCCATGTTTCAGCTCCCTCAGATGACAACTTGGAAGGATTAATGCCCGGGTAAGCTTCCTGCTGTTGTGGTAGCAGTTCCAGAAACACTTCTCTGACACAGGAGGCCATTTCTGGGTGTGAGAACCAGAAAAGCCAATCATCTGAACAAAATGCATCTTGAACTTTCCACTAGAAACATAGGGACTTCTTCAAAGTTTCTTCATGCAGAGCCAGGACATTTCTGGAGCACTACTGCCTTTCTTAAGGGACTGTTTGACTTAGCATTAAGAAATATGGAATTATTTTTTCCCTTTCTCATCTTAAGGACCTTCTCTCAGTGGATTGATTCGGGCATCACTACCTTGGCTGTGACCTTGGCATTTCACCAGGATCTGTAACAGCCAGTGACTGTGTAAAAGTCTGGTTCTGGAGGAGATGGAGCACTTGGATTTATGGCTGCATGAGAGGATCTGGTAAAAATCAGTGAAATATTAAACAAGTTTGAAGCACAACCATCTCCATCTGGTCAGATCAGCAAGACTTGGGTGAAAACAGCTGAGAGGCAAGGCCAGCATAAGCAGTGCTTGTGGCCAGCTTGAAGAACCATCTGGAGTTCTTCTAAGTCTGTCAGCTAGCTGGCAGAGAGCTCTGCCTGCTCCAAGTAATCCCTTCTCCATATTACCTTCTAGGCCATTCCTGATTCCCACTTGAAACTCCACAGCACTGGCACTGAGCTGCATGTCTGGGTTGCTGCACTGGGGATTTGGGGTCATTTGGATGGAACAAGGTCAGACATCATCCCCAGAGTGACATCAATCAACTATGGCTACATCCCACTCTTCTATCCACCTTATTGGGAGTGCCCCTCATCTGGAAGTCCCCTCACTCATGGGTTTCTCTGCAGATATCAGAATTTACAGCAATCTTAATTGTAGTAACAACAGCTTTTCAGAAAAATCAAGGGTTTACTTTGAGCTGGTGCAAATATGGCTTCCAGATTCCCTCCAGGAGGTCCTGTCGGTATTTCTTGGTGAAGTAGCCCAGGTAGGAGACAAAGGCTGTAACCAGCAAAACATCACCACACAAGGTGCTCTGCTGCTGCTTCAAGTCCTTCACAGCTTCAGCCCATCTCACATTTTCAGAGGCAAGTCCTCCAACCTGCAATTCCCAAATCAAATGGATCATTAAAGAGGTTCTACCAACCTTACCCCAGGAACTGGCTGTGTCCATACCTTGTCCCTGAACTCAGTTGCCATTTGCTAAAATTTAAAACCTGGAGGTGGGAAACACTGAGTGCTCACTTTGCAAACTCTCTCATCTCATTCAGTTAAAGACTGGTCCTGCAGCCAAACCCCAGCTGTCTGCTCCACAACTCCTCTTTAAGTCATCAAGGGAGGATCCATCCCTTCTCTAGCAAGAATTCACATTCTCTACAAGGATACCTGCACACTCATGTCACCTTCTCCATCCCACCCATAATTTCAAGCCCCTGATACCTCTGCCATCTCCTTTTCAGGCAGGAAAGCTTCAAACTGTTCAGTAATGGCTCACAGATAAGCAGACAACTTGTGCTTCCTGATTTTCTCCTACCCCTTCACAATATTTGATTTGTCTTTTCCTTCCTCCCACGGAGCACCGTGCTGCTCCTTCTGAGAACTCTCTGCACAACTCCAAGAGCTCTTGTGTGAATGATAATGGTGTAATTAAGGCCCATCAATGTAAATGCCTGATTACAGTTCGCTTTCCCCACACTCCTTATTTTGCATTTGTCATCACTAAATTTCATCTGCCACATTAGCACA
The DNA here is from genome assembly GCA_013400935.1 of Turnix velox. Classification (NCBI taxonomy): domain Eukaryota; kingdom Metazoa; phylum Chordata; class Aves; order Charadriiformes; family Turnicidae; genus Turnix; species Turnix velox. The sequence continues at coordinate 65,086 of VZTY01013947.1, forward strand.
TATCCACTCACACATCCTCCCTTTTCTAGACCCATAGATATTTCCTGGCCCCTATTCCTTGCATCCTGGAGCATCTTTCCTAGGCCACCATGCTGCAGAATCTCCTGTCCTGTTCCCCCTCCCAGCCTAAAGCATCTTCCTATCCTCTTCTCATCCTGCAGCATCTCCTATCCTGGTCCCCTTCCCACCCTGAGGCATCTTCTGATCCTCTTTCCATCCTGCAGCATCTCCTGTCCTCATCTCCTTCCCACCCTGAAGTATCTTCTGATCCCCTTTCCACTCTGAATCATCTTCTGATCGTCTTCCCATCCTGCAGCATCTCCTGTCCTTGTCCCCTTTCCACCCTGAAGCATCTTCTGATCCTCTTCCCACCCTAAAGCTCACAAGATGCCAAACTGAAATCAAAGCACTGTAAAAGCTCATCTTGCCATCACTAGTTCATTTCTTCTGGTTCATTGCTCAACCCAAAGCAAGGCTACCCACGTTCAGTTGGGTTTATTCTTCATGCAACCTCAAATCTGTGTTTATTTCAAAGGCTGGGAGCATCATTCTGCCTTCAGCCACGCACAGGTGACACAACTTGGATGTCAAAGAAATTGGCTATCAGGAAGGGCTGTTGGGATCCATTTCTAAATCAAAGCCAGGGATGTTTTTGGAGCCCTCAACACAAGGACATTGAGCTATTGGAGCAGGCCCAGAGGAGGGCCACAAAGGTGGTCAAAGGGCTGGAGCAACTGCCTTATGAAGATAGGCTGAAGGAGTTGGGGTTGTTCAGCCTGGAGAAGAGAAGGCTCAGGGGGGACCTCAGAGTAACTTATCAGTACCTGAAGGGGTCCTACAGAAAGGCAGGGGAAGGACTTTTTAATGTGATATCGGATGGGAGGACCAGAAATAATGGATGTAAATTGGAAGGGGGTAGATTTAGACTTGACATAAGAAAGAAATTCCAACTCAAACTGTTCTATGATTCTATGACACTGAGGATGCTGTGCCTGGCATAGCAGCACTTTGGGATGCAGGTGGTTCCCTGCACACACAGCAGAAGTGATTTTCTGTTGACAGTGGTAGCAGGCTGTGGACTTTTAACCAGCCCTTTAAAAACAGCTCAGGCTGCTGGCACTGGTAGAACTTGTTTCCAGTGGTTTTTAGACCCAGAGTGTTGGAGTAGCCCCTCTACAGGGCATCAAAGTGCATCCAAAGCATCTCCAGTGGAAAGAAAAAGGGAAAGTGTGAAGGCAGGGCAGCTAAACTGTGATACAAATCATCAAAGGTAGAAACACACCTAAAAGCAAACAGATTCCTGCTGTTTGGTTGAGGTTACACTGCCCCAACACCAACTCAGTGCCATCAGAGCAGGGACTAATGCACACAGAACTGCAAAAAAACACCACTGCACACAAAGAAAGCATTTCTAGAATTTGATTCCTGTGTCTCATCTTGATGTCAGAATGCTCTCTTGTAAAGGACATTAATAATGTCCTTAAAAAGTCATCCATCACGAGAGGATCTATTTTGTAAAAATACTTCCTTGTTCTGTTTTACAAGGACAATTTTGTCAATGCAGAAGCCACAAATGAAACAAATGGTAATTTTTTCCTTATCAGACTATCAGTTCTACCTGACTTCATGATTTAAGCCAAGAATTCACATGCTGAGCACGCACCTTTAAGAAATCATGTTCTGTTTGTTATGGTAGTACTAATGGAGGTGAAATTAAACTGCTTTCAGTGGAAAGCACACACTTACACATGCACATGGATTTGCATGAAAAGAACTGAAATTATCATCTCTTTTTCATGAAGTGTTTTTTTCTTGTTTTCTGTGGATATTGGTTATTACTAGCCCCATTCTCCCTCCACATCCCATTTCAAATGCAATTTTGTCAGGCTGGGGAAAGACTCAGCTGGAAAAATCTTTCCTAAAACATACCCAGCTCTTTCAAATGAAATAGTTTCTTCCCTGCCTTAATTAAAGGTTTCATAAGCATGCAGGGAAATTTAACCTTAAGAAGATGAAAGGACACAAGAGATGTAAATGGGTGTAGGATGGGATTTATTTGCTGTTTGTCTCTGACCCCTGATATCCAGGTGGATTGAGATCCCAACTGTGTTTCTCCACAGAACAGCTGCCCATGCTGTGCTCCCATTTTCCAAAGGAGACACACAGAGATTAAAGAGGAAAGTTTATATTTAAGTTTCCTGGTACCAGCAGCTCTCAGAAGCATTATGATGCCCCAGTAATGCCACCTTTTCTTTGTGCCCATGAAAAAACTCACCACAGTTTGAATAGCTCTGAAAATCCAGGCTAAATCAATTTGCTGAAGGTCACCTAAGGAGGCTTGAGGGTAGGAAATGAAGAATTGAGAACAAGTCTCCTTGTCCAAAGAGAAAAGCTTAACCCGCATGTTATCTTCTGATCTTTATCATCACATGCTCATATTGGGCTAGATAGAAACAGAGATGTTACATACAAATCCTAGCCCAATTCAGACAGGAGTTGGTGAAATAACCAGAGAAACCTGCATCCAGGACTGCTTCTAGAAACATCTTTGCATTCTGCCCTAGCTGCCAGCAGTCCCACCAGCACAAGCAGAGATAGACCAAGACCAGGTTCCATCCCTGAATACACACAGGCTGGGAGGACATTCCTGGGGACACAAGTACACCTTCTTGGGGAAGAGAGGGGTTTGAACAACACATCCCCACTGCTCCTGCAAGGGAGGGTAGCACAGCAGCCTGTCTCTGTGCTGCCACAGAATTCAGCTCTGGGGACATAAGGAAGGGGCTGTGCCTTCCAGTGAGTTTTGTCAGGTCTCAGGCAGGAGCCGTAGGCTGAGATGTGACATAACTGCCACCAAACCATGGCATGGTGGGCACTCCACAGACCAAGAGCTCTGGCAGATGCCATGTGGGAGTGTATGATCTGCACTCAGGGAGAAGAGAGAACAAGAGAGAAAAAAAAAAGGAGATAAAAAGAGAGAGAGAACAAAGAGAGTGAGAAAAAAGAGAGATAAAGAGAGGAAGAAAAAAGAGATGGATGAAAAAGAGAGAGAGAAAAAAGAGGGAAGAAAAGAGAGAGAAAAAAAGAGAGAGAAAGAAGAGA
>VZTY01013947.1:98195-111906 GCA_013400935.1 Turnix velox
AACTATTCTATGATTCTATGATCTGACCTCATCCTACAAGTCCAGCCCCTTCTTGTCCATCATTCTGGACTATGGTTTCCAGACTCTCCTCACCCTGAACACCTCCCAGCCAGAGGAGACATCAAATTGAAGATGGTTTGCTACAGACAGGTTTAAGAGTACTTGCTGAGCCTTCAACAACCATTCAAAACCAGCCCAAGAGCCCAGAGATTGAAGATGATGGATTTTGAGGTTTTTACAGCATCAGAAAGGAGCATTTTTCAATCCAGACCTGAGTAGATTTCCAGGTCAGCAGTGATCTGAATGTGTTTGTGTGTTCATCACAGAAGCCCCACCTGGTTTTGGCTTCCTTCTCCCTTTAGTTCCCCTTCTCCACTCACAGCCCTTCTACCTGTCCCAGAAACAATCAGGAGATCTCAAAAACCTAAGAATATTTAAGTTCAGTAAATAATCAAGAACAAATAACAAAAATAAGGATTTCAAGAAAAATCAAGCCACAATTTTGATAAATATTTTGAGATCAAGGAGTCAGACACCCCCCCAGTCTTCTTACAGCCATTTGATAAACTAAAAGCCATCTGAGCTCCTGGGCCCAGTATCTAGATCTAGCAGGAGATTATCTAATACCCATAACCTTTGCACTTTCTGAGCAAACTGCAATTAAAATAAAAGCTTTCCCTTGAAATGATTCCTTTCTCTCTCTCTGTGCCTTTCAAAGCCCAGATTAACTAGAAGCCGGGATTTAACATGACCCACATCAAATGTCAAAGGCTGCTGATGCTTTCAACTGAGCACAATTGACAGATCCGCCTCTTTCATGACATAAAAGAATTCACCTCTTCAAGGTTTTGTTCACTGTATGTCTTTATCTCAGCTCTTTCTGATGGACAGGACCACAAGGCAATGAACTTCCAGCATTGGTTTTATAAAATAGACATTAATAAGGGCAGCAACAAATTACAAATTGGTGTTTTACAATAGGTTCTGGTGTTTCAAACCTCTTGATTTGGCTGAGAACTTCCTCAGACTTTATTAGTCAGTCTTATACTCTAAAAGGCTCTTTGAGCAGTACTAATTTCTGCTTCAAAGCATAAGATTTCTGGTGAAGAAAAGGAAAAAAAAATCTTTCCATTGTTGGAAGAAGACATTTCTAAAGCTGAACAACTTCCTCTTGATACAGAACCAGAGCCAGTGACAACTGAGTTTCAGCAATTAAGTCAAAGCTGGTTTTGATTTGTGTATCAATGTTTTAAATCACAGAATAGTTTGGGTTGAAAAAGACCTCAAAGACCACCCAGTACCATCCCCTGCCCTGGGCAGGGACACCTCCCACCAGACCAGGTTACTCCAAGACCTGTCCAATCTGGTTTTGAACCCCTCCGGGAATAAGGCAGCCACAGCTTCTCTGGGCAACTTGGGCAAGGGGCCCACACACCTCAAAGCAAATAAATTCCTTCTAATATCTCATCTAAATTCCCCCTCTTCCAATTTAAAATCATTCCCTTTCATCCTAGCACTACATATCCTTCCAAAAACTCCCTCCCCAGCCTTCTCATAGGCCCCTTCAGGTACTGAGGCTTCGAGTTTCTACCTCATGTTCCTCAAAAGCGTGTGTGATGGCTCTGAAACCCATCCAAAACCACTCAGGATTAGGGAATGGCCAGAGGCCATCCCCTTTAATTGGGACACAATGCTGTGTCACTGCCAGGTTGGAGGCTGTGATGCACATCAAGGCTAGCTGGGCCAAGGGTAGACATACCCACAGCTTCCCATCTCCTCAGAACAAGCTCCAAGTGCCACAGGACAGCAGCTGCACTTACTTGGAAGATGTTGGAGAAGTCTCTCAGGTTGAAAACGTAGTGGAACTTGACAGCTGTTGGCAGGAAAGTAGCAGCTACTTTCTGATGCAGTGCCAGGGCCAAGGAAATCAGCTGCTGAGCTGATTTTTGAATAGCCCCTGAGAAATTCTCACTGCTCAGGTGCTGAGTTAAAATGGTGCTGTAGATCCTGGACAAGGCATCCTGACTGGGCATGGAGAGAGCAAAGACACAGAAGTGACGCTGAGGAAGAGAAAGGAGAAGGTCAGTGAGATGGGCCACCACCTCTCAAACAAAACACCCTTAGGGACTTGATATCACTGCACATAATGACAGACAATCTCATCTAGGCTCCCTTTTCCACAGAAGGCTGGCAAAGGACCAATCCCTCAATGATTCTATCACTTGCAGTTCAATTGAACAAGGCTGTTTCCCTCTTCCCATTTCCCAGCACAGGACAGCTGGCAAATGCCACCATTCTGCTTTCTTAACCACATTTTACAACTGTTATGCTGGCAGCTCATCCCTCTGAATCACAGAATGCTTTGGGTTGGAAAGGACCATAAAGATCATCTAGTTCCAACCCTCCCGTCATGGGTAGAGACACCCCCCACTAGACCAGGCTGCTCAATGAAGGGCTCTGGAAGCCCACTCACTTCTGGTGAAGCCAAATCACCTTTTCTGCTGGAAAGAGCCCCTGGGAAGTGCCACCTTCCAGAACACCCTGTATTAATTTGGGACCATCAAGTTCCAACCCCCATGCCAAATGCAGGGACACTTCCCACTAGATCAGGCTGCTCAGTGCCTTGTCCAGCCTAGCCCTAAACACCTCCAGAGAGGGGGCATCCACAACCTCTCTGGGCAACCTGTTTCAGTGTTTCACCACTCTCATCATAAAGAATTTCTTTCTTATATCTAGCCTGAAATCTGTCTGTATGAAGCTGAAGGCTTTACCAAAAGTAGTTGTTAAGCTGGCTAGCAATTTGTGACTTCTTCCTTTGACTGATCAGCAGAATATAAGGAAAAACATAGGAAATAAAGGAGCATATCTGCAACCCAAGCAGCAGAATGTAAAGAAAAACAAAGAGAGTAAAGAAGTATATCTGCAACCTCCCCATTAGGAATTAGTCACTTGACAGATCCACGCCATTCCTACTGATAAAACAACAGCAGGATTTGCCAGTTGTTTTCCTCTGTCCTCATGCTTAAAAAGACCACCAAAAAGATAAAGCCAGTTCTGTGCCTGCTGGTACCTGCAGGCGAGGGTTGATGGTGAAACTCCCCACAGTGGGGTTCATGCAGGACATGTACTGCACGTTGGTGACCTCCTTCAGTGACAGCTTCGTCCTGTCGTACCTTTGGGCAAAACAAAAGCAGCCACAGGGTGAGGAAAGCTGCTGCATCTCCCCCACACACATCCATGAGCACATCCAATGGTCCCTTGCCTTCAGTGGGGTCACATTCTGCATCTGGCCAAGGAAGGACCCAGCCTCACCCACACCCCTCTGGTCTCACACACAGGGGTGCTGCTCTGGGAGGAAATTCTCAGCTTCAACAACCCATATCTAATATTTCCATTCTCTCAACCAGACTACAAGTAATGGAGAATGTTTAGCAGGGAGAGACAGACCTGAGAAGATCTGGGTTCACCCACAGCCCCACAGTTCCAGCCCCACATAGGTGATGGTAGAGAGGGGATGGGAAGAGGAAACTCTACTTTTACTTCCTCTTAAACCCCATCCTCAACTCTGAAACCACATGAAAAGGAGTTGGGATGACCAAGTCCAAGCAACCTCTTACCAGTGGCCATAGTCCAGGTGCTGCCTGATCAGTGTGTGGGGCTGCACCGTGCCATAGGCATCCACCTCAGGCATGTTCAGGTCATCGATGAAGTAGATCAGCTTCTTGGTACCTGGGGGGCCATAATTTCTCCCAGCCTTTTTCTCCAGTGGCTTCTCAAGCACACCTGTATGGAGGCAAAGGTGCAGAGATGAGCTCTGCCCTAGGAAGGCCACATCTGGAGCACTGGGTCAGGTTCTGGGCTCCACAGTTCAAGAAGGACAGGGAACTGCTCGAGTGGGAACAGCAAGGGAACACAAAGATGATGAGGAGGGTTCAACACCTCCCTGATGAAGAATGGCTTGAGGAACTTGGGCCTGTTCAGTCTGGAAAAAAAGAAGGCTGAGGGGGGTCTCATCAATGCTCACAAATACTGAGACAAGGGTGTCAGGAGGATGGGGCCAGTCTGTGTTCAGTGGTGCCCAGGGACAGGACAAGAGGGAATGGGCACAAACTGGAACATGGGAAGTTCCATCTCAACATGAGAAGGAACTTCTTTGCTGTGAGGGTGGCAGAGCCCTGGCACAGGCTGCCCAGAATGATGGTGGAGTGATGATGGATCTCTGTGTCTGGAGACATTCCCAACCTGCCTTGGATGTGTTCCTGTGTGCCCTGCTCTGCTCTGGCAGCGGGTAGGACTGGGGATTTCCTGAAGGTCTTTCCAACTCCAGCCAGTCTGTGAGTCTGTCACCAGAGCTCAAAGAAGCTGTAGAGCAAAATGGGAAGTTGCAATTCCCAGTAATTAGGGAAATCTGGAGATGTAACTCTCACAAAAATCTCCCTGTGGAAATGTACACGTGAGCCATTCCTTGTAACGTGCAGAAGTTATTAAGGAAGATTTACAGTCTTTTTTCAGACCATGGATCTTTTAAAACACCAGTGTTTTTTTACTGCTTGGGTGCATTGCAGACAGCTTGTCTTTCCTACCACTCAAACTTCAGCTGATTTCTTGTCAGAGACAGCTCCTGCACAATGGAATGAACTGTACTGTGGAAAATGATGAATCTTTCCTTAGTGGAGTCTCTCTTCAATAAAAGCACAATATTTGAAATTTCTGGTAGCAAGTTAAATTAAGTGTTTCAAATAAGCATTTAATTTCAATTTAATTAGCCCTTAATTAACATATAAAATCAGCCCTTTTTGAGGTTAAATGAGTATGCAGGAGATTCATCACACTGAGATGCAATTACTGGGGATCAAGTGACATGTTCTGTGGAAGCAGCATTTGAATTCAAAGCTGTAGCTTATAATAACAATAAAGGGGCCATGACTGTCGCACTCAAATTAGCAAGACTTAACAAGTGCAGCTCCTCTTGCCTTCTGGCTGTTGATTAACAGGGGGAAGAAACACCCCAAAACCAAAAAATCAACAGTTACTGCAATTTTTTCAAGGGATACCTAGAGTGGGAAGGTGCTGAAAGAAAGAAGCCAGGGTTACAGCTGACAGAGGAGCAGAGGGTCAAGAGAATCAGAGAATGGCCCAGGTTGGAAGGGACTTTTCAGATCATCAAGTCAAACCATCAACCCAGCTCTGACAAGAACCATCCCTAAACCATATCTCTAAGCTTTCTGTCTGCCTGTCTCTTAAATAACTGCAGGGATGGGGACTAAACCACTGCCCTGGGCAGCCTGATGCAAGGTCATGGATGATTTGGCATCAACCTCAGCAGCAAGTGCATCCTCATCAGGCACTGTATGACCAGAAGCTGAAGGAGTTGGGGTTGTTCAGTCTGGAGAAGAGAAGGCTCGGGGGGACCTTATAGTAACATACCAGTACCTGAGGGGGTCCTACAGAAAGGCAGGGGAAGGACTTTTTAATAGATAAAACCAAGGGAGGACCAGAAACAATGGATGTAAATTGGAAGGGGGTAGATTTAGACTTGACATAAGAAAGAAATTCTTTACAGTGAGGGTGGTGAAACACTGGAACAGGTTGCCCAGAGAGGTTGTGGATGCCCCCTCTCTGGAGGTTTTTAAGGCCAGGCTGGGCAAGGCACTGAGCAGCCTGATCTAGTGGGAGGCGTCCCTGCCTATGGAAGGGGTTTGGAACTCGATGATCTTTGAGGTCCCTTCCAACCCAAACTATTCTATGATTCTAAGCAACCCAGAATTGAATTCAAATCCTTGGTCTCATCAGGGTTTCACAGAGGATGGTCCCACTTGGGCAAGGGGGATTAAGAGGATTTCAGATCATTTGCGTCAAACCAAGGAAGAATTTTGTTTTATGGTGAGCAACAGCTGTTATTCAACTGAAAACACCCTTGTAAGCTCTGCTGGACTTACCCTGCAGCATGGCAGAGGTGGTGTAGTAGTTTAAGGGGACCTTCTTCACCATGTATGTGTCAGAATCCAGAGAGGAGAGCTTGTCCTCCACCAGTACAGACTTCCCCATCCCAGCATTGCCCACCAGCATCACTGGGTGTCGGCGCTCCAGGAGCTTGTCCACAAAGTACCGCACACGGGCTGTCTCAGCTGTGGGCACCAGGCAAGACTGAGAGGAGAAGAAGAAGCAGATCAGTGTCCCCATCCCTGCCACCACCCCTCAGCCATGTGCTGGGCAGAAGCAAAACTGGGAGAGTCAGGAATGAGTGAGGTGATCTCTGTTTCTAGGAAGAGAATGATGTGCTGCTGCCAACTATTAAAATCAACGTGCCTGCACAGATGAAACCTTGACAGCTGGATGCTGGAAGCAGCATCTGGAGCTCCCCACAAACACATTTTGTTCAAACAGGAGCAATTTTTACAAGTCATCTGCTCATTGTGGCATTTCTTCAAGAAAAGTGTGGCAGGAAAATGCAATTTTCTACCTGGAGAAACTCTCTTTTTTCATCCAAATCATACAAACATCTCTATTTTCAGCCATGCAGAATGACAGCATGGTGCCTCAGGGGCTTTTTCACCACTTTCTTAGACATCCTGAAGGCCAAATCCAGCAGCTCCTGGGACACTGGGGTGGTCATGAGTCTGCCCATCCTGCACATCACTAATATTTGGAAGCTGGATGAAGAATGTGTCTTCACAGGCAAAGCATAATATAGAAAGATGGATAATTAAGTTGAATGCCACCCCTATTAAGTGCTTGACCTTAAATGAAACTTCACTGAAGTCACAGAGTCATCAAAATGCACACAGAGCTCCAGGACATAAAGCACACAGAGCTTACATACCTGTAATGGCATTTCTGGATCAAATTCAAACTGGGGGATAAGTTTAGACCAAGGCTCAAATTTCTTTGTTTCTGGATCAATGTAAAAGTCAAAGACTGTGCCCTGAGAGGGAAACTTGATGGTCTTGAATTCTGTCACCCACCACTTGCTGAACTCCACCCTGTGGTCCACGAGCTGCAAGACAAAAAGTGGAGAAAAAGTGCTCATCTGGAGAAATTCATCAGCCAAGGAGCTAAATTCATCATCCCAGTCCAGCAGAGTGGGATTGGTCCTTAACATCTATTCCACAGCATAATAATCTTATCCTTTTTCCTATTATTCAGAGTAATTTTTCATTTTCTTCATTTCTTCTCATCACTCCTATTTATTCCCCTAAATAATTCCTCCTCGCTGCTCATCACTCTTGCTCTGTCTGAGATGAGGTAAGATGGATCAATTTGAAAGAGAGAAATACGTGCCCACGACTAAACAGACTTGCTTGATTGATTCCCGGTGCCTACTTCTTCCACCAGCCAAGGACACAACATCCGTCTACATCTGTGGTCATGGGTAGTCAAAGGATGCATACTAAAGTGTTTCCTCATAAATCACACCTCTATTAATGCCAACTTGTTGTCTTCTGGCCTCTTTTCAAGTCATGATGTTCTGGAGCAGTAGGATTGCAGACAACAGCGTTTCAAAGCACTAGAGAAGGACCCAGCAGGACAGGAGCAGTGACTGTCTCACTGCACTGTGTCCTGTTTTGGGTTTCTCACCACAAAAAACGTCCTTGAGGTGCTGGAGTAGGTCCAGAGAAGGGTAATGGAGATGGTGAGGGGTGTGGAGGACAAGTCTTGTGAGGAGCAGCTGAGGGAGCTGGGGATGTTCAGCTGGAGGCTGAGAGGAGACATTCTCACTCCCTGCAACTCCCTGAAAGGAGGGTGTAGCTGGTGGGGTTGGGCTCTTCTCCCAGGGAACAGACCATGAGACAAGAGGGAATGACCTCAAGTTGTGCCAGAGGAGGTTTAAATGGTTATTAAGAAAAATTCTGACACTGAAAGAATTATCAAGCTTTGGAACAGGCTGCCCAGGGCCTTGTTTAGTTGAGACACCATCCCTGGAGGTATTTAAGAGATGAGCAGACACAGAGCTTAGAGATATGGTTTAGCGGTGTTCTTGGCAGTGTTCATTTTACTGTTGCATTTGATGCTCCTGTGGGTATTTTTCAAAATGATTCCACAATCCTATCACCATGGCCCTTTGGCTTGACAGTGTTCCTGCAAGTGCTGTATCATCCTGGAAGCACCCACTTTCTTCTCATTCTCCATTTGTATCTTTCTACACATGGAGATTTTGGAGGATCTGACTTTTTTTCATGAGCTGGGGTGACAGTTTTGACCCCCAGCATTGGGTCAGGACTTGTAAAATGTGCTAGGGACTAAATGTGTCAGTTCTGTGTGACATTGGGCCACTTGAACACCTTCCCATGTGAACAACAGGGAAAGGGAAAGGGGGGGAAGGTGGAGGGCAGGGAGCATGTGAATGAGGACAGAAATGCTGCTAGAAAGAAATACCAAAAGGCATAATTTAGCCAGTCTTGGCAGCCCAGGTTCTTCCTGGGGTTTCTGGGGATCTCCCCATCTTAGCTATTCAGAATTCTTTCCCAGGCCAGAATCCCAGGTGGAACCAACTCAGTGCTGCTAAGCTCCCAGCAGGAAACAGGGATTTGAAGTTGAACTGAATGTCCTCTGTGAAGTCTCCTGAGCCAACATCCAGCAAGAGGCCAGAGGATTTGAAAACCACATTATTACAATTCAGACTTTGCAGTCCTGTGCTACTCAGGGAAGCAGAATAACTGTAATTCTCCATTCTCCTGTTTTTCTAACTCCTCGGAGCTGGCAGCAGGGTGGCAGGGGATGGGCATGGCCACTAAAAGCTTTCTCACAAGTGTGCCCCCTCCCTGCCGTGCAAGAGTGGTGTCAAATTCAAACTACAGCCTTAATAAAAATCCCATATGGATTTCCACTAATTTCAATGCCTGGAAATGGCAAATCTATCATCTGTTCCTATATGGGGGGCCCCTGTTACCCACCCACAACAGCTGAGTAGTGAGAAAGCTTCCAGACTCCTTGTCCTGACATTTCAGCAGCAAAAGGTCATCACAAAGGGAACCTTCAAGGAGAGAAATAAACAGATTTTATATTGGATCATTTTTTATCAGGCTTCCCCTCGCTCAGCCCTGCTGGATCTTCACACTCCCAACTAGGACATAGAGAAAAACTGGGGGAGGACTTTTAACAGGGTCCAGGATGGCAGGACTAGGAGTAATGGATGCAAATTGGAAGAGGGGAGATTTAGGCTGGAGGTAAGAGAGAAGTTCTTTACTGTGAGGGTGGTAAGACACTGGAACAGGCTGCCCAGAGAGGTTGTGGATGCTCCCCCTCTGGAGGGGTTTAAGGCCAGGCTGGATGAGGCACTGAGCAACATGGTCGAGTGGGAAGTGACCCTATCACATATCCAATTAAAAAGTCCTACCCCAGCCTTTCTGTAGCACCCTTCAGGTATTGATAAGCTACTATTAGGTCCCCCCTGACTCTTCTCTTCTCCAGGCTCAACAACCCCAGCTCCATCAGCCTGTCCTCAGAAGGGAGATGCTCCAACCCTCTCCTCATCTTTGTGGCCTCTTCTGGACCTGCTCCAACAGTTCAATGTCCTTCGTATATGTTGAGGGCTCCAGAACTGGACAGAAGCACTGTCTTCCCTGACTTTAATGGAAGCATGTAATCCTCGAGGCCCATCCTGCCCTGCTGACCACCCTTCTTTCTTCTGTTCTATCAGAACTGAGGACAGTCAGTTCCTGACACCCCCTCATGTCTAATAATAGCCAGTTGGTGACAAAGCACCACCTGGTTTGTGTCCACCTGCAGAGTCAGATGGCTGAAAGGCTGCTTCCCTGATGTACTTATTTGCTAAGTCAGACTTCATTTGACCACATTATGCACATCCACAGCCCCCTATAAATTAACCTCATGTTTCTCCCCTGTGCAATGTGTCTGCAAAAGCAAACACCCCCCTGCCTTTGGCACTTCACTCCTCAGCCCTTCTCCTCTAGGGTTATATCCTGGATAATGAAGTCTTTTGAAAAATGAATTGTTGAGTTCAGGTTTTTAGTTTACTACTGCCTAGATGAGAGCTCCAGAAATATACACCGTGGATATAGCACTATGTTTTGTAAAGTGATAAAAAAAGAACAAGGGAAAAAAAGAAAACAAAAAAACTTGCATAAAAGAGGCTGAAGAAGCATCTTCCTTCTTACCTGGTCTTGGAACATTGATCCCCCAAAGGCCCAGATGGCAGCAAAGACAAAGTAAAGTTCATAAAGCTCCTTGGGACAGTCAGGAGGTGTGTTCTCCTCTGTCAGGAGGCACTCGAGGAGGTAGCACAACATCTGAACCATGCTCTGCTCAGGAATGGGAATAATCTTCTTAAATCTAAGGGATAAAAAATTGAAAGCACAGGGAATATAACTGGGTCCAGCTCACAACCTGGGAAAAGAAGCCCAGAAAGGCTTTTTCAGAATATTAGCATTTTACATGTCAGCAGCAGGTGTCTGATTCCTGGGTACAGCCATGAAAAGAACATCCATTACCCATTCTCTGCCTCAGACCTTCTGACACTGGCACATACACAAGTAATAACAGTAATCAGAAGTTTCAAGCATTTTAAAACTTTGATCCTCTTGAAAGAAGTAAAATGGAAGAGTTGCTAAAGGCAATGATTTCCTGTGAGCACAAGGAGTTCAAAAGCGGTCAAATAGAGGAGTAATAAAATAAGCCCTTTCATCTTGCCATTTTACATTCATTTAAGCCACACTTACAGAATCCCAAACGAATGCTGTAGCAGCACCCAAGTCCTCCATAAAGTAATTACAGCTATTTGAAAGGTTGGTTCTACAATTTTTGAATTAAGTAAGCTACCAAAATAGTCAGCTCAGGGCTGCCTGTCGCTAATCCCATGGATTTCATGGTCTGACACAATGTTCAGCAAATGGAGTGTGAAATGTCCAATAGACTTGGCTGCCAACAGCTGTAACCACTTTGGTCCCCAGGGAGCAGCTCCCCAGGAAAATGCCCAATTTCCACTTCCAAAGACAACCTCTGTCACTGATTCAGCCCTTTCTGACACATCCCCATTGTAGCTGACAATTCCTATGCTTAATTCTATGCTGATTTATTTTTTATTATTTCCAAATGAAGGTGCAACATAGGAAGCAAGGCAAAGATGGGAGAGCTCTCTTGCTTTTGGGACCCTATTTGCCCAGTCCTCATCACAGCAAGAGTAAGAGATCCATCTTCCATGATGATAAGTAAGAAACACACAACTTCTCTGGGATCTCTGAAGGTAACTCAAGCCAAGAAGCATCAGAACTCTCCCAAATATCCAGGTTTTTTATGTTTGTTCGATTGTTGTCCAACCATGAAGCATGTCCATGCTGGATGTCCACACAGACTGACTTCACTTTGTTCAAATGCATCAGGAAATAAACTCATACAACCATAGAATGGCCCAGGTTGGAAGGGATCTTTCAGATCATCATGTCCAGCCACCAACCCAGCTCTGACAAGAACCATCCCTAAAGAATATCTCTAAGCTCTGTATCTGCCTGTCTCTTAAATCCCTCCAGAGATGGTGTCAAATTCAAGTGAGAGCTGCTTGCAAAGCAATCCCACCCACTCCCACAAACATCAATTTCCACCTCATCAAGGGCACGAAATGAAGTAGGGAGGATAAAAAGAGGATCTTCTCCCTTCACCTTCCATCTGCATCCTGCGAATCTGCCTTCAGCAGTTCTCTGAAACCTGCACTACTGAAAAAATAACTTGTGGAGTGGAACTCAGGTCCAGCCTGATACATCAGGGAACAGAAAAGCTTTCTCTTTAGGATCTTCTGGATTTACTTTCCAATGGATACAGCACTGGGACAAGAAGTACAGGAACAGACAAAGACAGATGAAACCCAGATTTTTCCAGCACAGGCTGAACAGCAAAGTCAGTTGCCTCTCCTTGTCTCATTGCTTTTCTGAGCTTAAGCCAGTGATGTTTGGAGCTCTCAGGGGAAGGGAGGAAACCAGCCACCCAAGCCAAACTGGCCTGAAAGGTGTTCCCTGCCCTCACTAGTGGGGACACAGACAAACACTCTTCAGATGGTACCTTGTTCTGAGGGTGTCCAAGCAAACTGGCAGGTACTTATCAAACAAGATGGTCAGGTTGGCTCTTTCAGACTGGATCTCTCTCCGATCAATCCAGCTGCTCACTGGGGGATTCCAGCCCAGATCTGATGGGTTGATGTACAGGATCCCTTTTGGCCCAGGATAAGAGAGAACATATGGTAAGGATACAGCAGAGACTCTGCCTTTCCTCCAGCAGCATTTCTCAGCTATTTCACACAACTAGAATTCTGTCAAATTCACCTGGGTGCCCCCAGTTGTCTACCTCCTCCTCCTGCCCCACCATGGACTAGAAACATTAACAGTGATGAGACGTAGCTCAGAAAACTAGAACATCTAATGCTATCTCAGATTCAGAATATGGTCTGGCCTGAGTCATGTTATTCCTCTGGACCCCATTTCCCTACATGTAAAACTAGTGGACACCTTCATTCTCTTTTCCCATATTTCATGCACTTCTGGGACAGGAACTGTACCTCTCCTCAAGTTCCCACAGTGCTCTGCACTCTCTCAGCAGCACTCTCTGCAATGCTGAAGCCATGAAGATCCACCAGCATTCAAAGAGCTTTGGGTAAATCTCCAAGATGATGATCCACAGATGGACTTGGAGTCAGAATCCTCAGTTTGTCTATATGCTTCAGAAACCTACCCTGTCCACCAGAGGCAGCTGGGATGCTAAGCTGGGTACTTTCAACAGGAGCCAAGAAGGCCAAGACTAGTTAATGTAACTAGTTCCTACTTGGTCCATGCCCAATCCCAATATGAAGCTCATGCCAGGACTCACCAGCTCTGGAGACAGTGGCTGGGGTTGCTGTTCTAAGGTGGCTGATCTCAAAGACCAGCCTCATAGTTGGGTTCAGGGGGATTCTCTCATTGCTTGCCAAGGTCAGCACCTACACACAACAGACAGACAGACAGATTACTGTCCTCCCCAGGAACAAGAATTAAAAGTCTTTGCACTAAAAAGCTTGGTTGTGGTCAGCCCAGTTCATCCAGAAGCTTTTTAGCTCACATATAGAACAATCCCTCTCTCTTCCTCAATCCAGGGTGGGGAAAGGTGTAGGACTCTGACCCCACTCTATGTCCTGAAGTTATGATCAGGGCATAGAATCATAGAATAGTTTGGGTTGGAAGGGACCTCAAAGATCACCGAGTTCCAACCCCCCTGCTATAGGCAGGGACACCTCCCACTACATCAGGCTGCTCAGTGCCTTGTCCAGACTGCTCTTGAACACCTCCAGAGAGGGGGCATACACAACCTCTCCGGGCAACCTCTTCCAGTGTTTCACCACCCTCACTGTAAAGAAATTCTTTCTTATGTCAAGTCTAAATCTACCCCCTTCCAATTTACATCCATTGTTTCTAGTCCTCCCATCCGATATCATATTAAAAAGTCCTTCCCCTGCCTTTCTGTAGGACCCCCTCAGGTACTGAGAAGTTACTATGAGGTCCCCCCTGAGCCTTCTCTTCTCCAGGCTGAACAACCCCAACTCCTTCAGCCTGTCTTCATAGGGCAGTTGCTCCAGCCCTTTGACCATCTTTGTGGCCCACCTCTGGACCCGCTCCAACAGCTCAATATCCTTCTTGTGCTGAGGGCTCCAGAACTGGACACAGTAACTCCAGGTGGGGTCTCACCAGTGCCAAGTAGAGGGACAAAATCACCTCTCTGGACCTGCTGGTCA
>VZTY01013947.1:112142-123506 GCA_013400935.1 Turnix velox
CCACACAGCATCTACAGCTACTTGTGAATCCAACTCTCCAGAAGAGGGAAATTCCAAAGAAAACATGCTTTCAGCTATTTCTGTCATGCACCATTCACTTCATGCAGCACTGTGTGGTCCATCTGAAGAAACAAAACTGTGTTGCTCCTAGGAGGTGTTACTTCTGCATCACCACTTCTCCTCAGCAGTGAAATTCCAGTCCATTAGAGAACACTCACTCCTGTATCTTACATTCATTACCTTATTGTCATCCATTACAGTATTAAGAGACTCAATCCACATTGGATCAATATCTCCATCCAGTACCATCCACTTGGGACCATCGTGGGTGATGTTGGCCAGCTCTCTCATGATTGATGAGAACAGCCCTGGGAGGGTGACAGGAATATGCTGATGAACACTGAGGTTATCATCTGCTTTAGCTTATTAAAAATTACCCAAAATAATGCTCTCCTTTTAAGCATAAGCCCATAAATATTACTAGATCACACTATTTTGGGAGAAGAAAAAAAGCATTATCAGCTACCACACAAAAAATGACTGCAGTGCTGCACATGAGCTCCATTCCCACTGAAAATCCCAAGAGAAAAGAAAAGCAAAGAGTAGATACTGGATGTTCAAAAGCAAAAGAAGGTGCGAATTACACAGTGCAGATAAAACCATCTGAATATGCTTTAGAAATTCTTATAAGTGGGGGTTTTTTTCATGGTTCCAATTATATCAGGGAAATCAAGCCACATTAAACGCTGGGTCATGGGTTTGGTGAGATTGAGGGGAAAACAAGCCCAGAGTGACACTGAATGACAGAACAAAATGTCAGTGAAATCAAGGAGACAGAGAGGATACGGTGTCTGCAGGGGAGTAAATAATGAATGGTAAGAAGAGCCACAAGGCTGGGAATGGAGCAGCAGCACTGCAGAGCTAACACAACCCCACAAACTCTCCTCTACACATGAAAATGCCCAGGGAGATGCTGGTCTTCATGAAAAAACAGCAAGAAAACATTCAAAAATGCCTCTCTCCTAGTAAACTGGGACAAGGGCTTTGTTTTTGCTCCAGGACAAGCTACCATTTTTTTTCCTCCAGGTCAGGAAGAGCCAGAAGCATTAGAAGTCTGACAAAAAAGTGTGTGTGCAGCAAAGGCACAACAGCTCACCTGGAACAGGTGAGATGAGGGCAAAATAACAACAGAGCTGGCTCTGCCTCACTGAGGCTCCTCACACATTAGACACATGCCTTGGAAACAGCTCCAACACCATGAGTAGCAAAAATGGCTCCTGTCTCATAGTATCAGCACTTCCTTCATGCCCATCACGACACCAGTGGAGAGAAAAGTGCCTCTGCTCACCTTGTCCATCCACAGCACCAAGCAGCCTTGGGATTTAAAAGGTTTTACAGCAAACACTTCTAGGATTCCCTTGTGGGACCTTTTACCACCTAATATTTACAACCTCTTCAGGTCCCAATAATGAAAGGAGTGATAATGAAAAGAGGGAAACAGGTAGAGGAAAATAAGGGGCTGATCCATAAGAGAACACATCAACTTGTCAGGTTTTGGTGAAGATTTGGAACAGGTTGGCCAGAGAGGTGGTGGAGGTCTGGAGACATTCAAGGCCAGACTTGATGAGGCCCTGAGCAACCTGATCTAGTTCAGGATGTCCCTGCTCACTGCAAGGGATGTGACTAGATGGTCTTGGAAGGTCTCTTCCCGCCCAACACATTCTATGGTTCTAAGAAACAAGAACTTTTAAGAATTGCTAAAGCAGAAAATATCTGCCTTGAAACATCTGGTCCCTTGAAACATTATGGAGGGCTCAAACTAGATGATCTTTAAGGTTCCTTCCAACCCAAACAATTCTATGATTCTATGATTATAAGCCAGGTCATAGGACAGCTGTAAGGTGTCTCTCCTGCTGCTCAGTGCCACCCATAGTCCTGGGTCTCCAGTCACTGCTGCAGCATTCAGGCTGTATCTCAAACTTGCCTCTGTCACTTTGATTTAGGATTCCTAATTACAATTAAAAAGTTAACCCTGGCATTGGAGCAAAGAAGGGGTGAAGGAAGGGTCTGTGGGTGGCAAGGGAGGTGGGTGGCAGCTCATCTCCAGGAGGACTTGTGGCAGAAGATGATTTATGTCAACATTTTCCCTTATCTCCAGCACACCTCACAAACCAGCTGCACAAGTAAATCTAAGCTGCCTTTCTGTATTAGTCACAACCAAGCATTTTCACTTCAGATTTCTATAGTCTTTCACCAAGTTTTAACTGCTCACCTTATTTTCCTCAGGAGGCATCAGCATCAACAAACTGGCAAATGCTGGTGAGTTACAGAAACTGGGCAGCAATACTCAGTGGAAAAACACCACTTTAAGGCTCCTGGAAACCTGGAGATGGGATATTTTTGGGGCCTCAGTGCACACCACAAGCCTGAGGACCAAAGAGCTAAAACATCCTTTGATCAACAAACTCTCTCATAGCTGGGACAGCCGACAAGCAGATGGGCTTTCAGACCTGCATACAAAGAACCAGTTGCCTTGCTGAGGCTCAAAAAGATCATTAAAAATATCCTTCTTTATCCACAAATTCATAGAATTATAGAATAGTTTGGGTTGGAAGGGACCTTAAAGATCATCTAGTACCAATCCCACTGCCATGGGCAGGGACACCTCTCACTAGATCAGGCTGCTCAGTGCCTCATCCAGCCTGGCCTTAAACACCTCCAGGGAGGGGGCATCCACAACCTCTCTGGGCAACCTGTTCCAGTGTTTACCCTCAATGTAAAGAACTTTCTCCTTATATCTAGCCTGAATCTACCTGAATTAAGTAATTAATTCAGTCATTTACCATCTTTCCATTCTCTTGTTGCTGGGTTAATGATGCCAAAAAGCTCGTTGTTGGTGACTGCCTTGGGGTTGAGGTCTGTCCACACAGGACGGCGCTTCATTATCTGGTATGTCCTGTTGAGGGATCTCATCACCTGAGACTTGCCTGTGCCTGCATTGCCCACCACAAAGACAGAGTGACGGACTGTCAGGAGCTCCTCCAGCTGCACCACCTGAGAAAAAAACCAGTCCCAAACTTCAGAAAAAGATGGCAAACAAGTTTGGATCTAAACTGGAATAGGGTAGATTCAGGCTAGATATAAGAAATTCTTTATGGTGAGGGTGGCAAAACAGTGGAACAGGTTGCCCAGAGAGGTCATGGATGCCCCCTGTCTGGAGGTGTTTGAGGCCAGGTTGGGCTTCTGGAGGAGCAGGTCTAGAGGAGGGCCATGAAGATGATAAAAGGGATGGAGCAACTGCCTTATGAAGATAGGCTGAAGGAGTTGGGGCTGCTCAGCTTGGTGAAGAGAAGGCTCATAGGGGACCTCATAGTAGCTTATCAATACCAGAAGGGGGCTACAGAAAGGCTGGGGTGGGTCTTTTTAATAGGATATGTGATGGAAGGACTAGAAATAATGAATGTAAATTGAAAGAGGTTAGATTCAGGCTGGATATAAGAAAGAAGTTCTTTACTCTGAGGGTAGTGAAACACTGGAACAGGTTGCCCAGAGAGGTTGTGGATCTCCCCTCTCTGGAGGTGTTTAAGGCCAGGCTGGACAAGGTATTGAGCAACCTGATCTAGTGGGAGGTGTCCCTGCCTATGGCAGGGGGGTTGGAACTTGATGCTCTTTAAGGTCCCTTCCAACCCAAACTATTCTATGACTCTATGAAGTGCAATGCATCAGGGTCAACATCAATGACTCTGATCTCCACCAAGATCTGCCAGCAAGAGGAATATCATGCAGAACCCTCTTTGTAGAAGAAAATATGCTTGAGAAAACCCACATCATTCATTGGTGGAGCGGATAAACAAGGATATCACTTGGTCTTACTTTGAGCACAAAGTTGTCTTCAGCCTGCAGGTGGAGGTCCAGCACAGCCTGCCTCACGTACGCCTCAAAATTCAGGTCACGCTTACGAGGCACATCCAGAGCAGGGAAAAGATCCCCAATGAGCCCCATAAACACTGGCACATCATCGCTCACAATTTTGGGGATGTTAAAGTCACGAAGTGAGCGCATCAGGACCTGCTCCTCGGGACGGTCTGGGTCATCTCGTTTTAGGGAGCCAGCCACAACCAGCACAGACTTGATTGCACGCAAACCCCAGTCGTAGTGATCCTATAAGAGTAAAAATTAAAAGAAAAAAAAAAGGAAAAAAGGAGAGATGAGTTTACACTTTGAGGTTATGCCATTCGGGGGTAAGAGGCAGCAGCTCCAAACTGTCAGACAAGTAACCAATGGAAATAACAGATTGGGGTGTATTTCCATTTTGGTCAGAGACTTCCACCAGTCAGACTGACCCAATCAGAAAAGCTTTGCTAATGCTTCTATAATTAAGATTTTGAATTTCTCCCATAGCTTGTAAGCTAGTGATTTATCAGAAAAAAAGCATCTTTTTAATGGAGTCTTTTACTGTTACAAAATTAAGAGAAGTTTTGGGTTCTGTTGATTAGCTTAGTCTTTTTAGAGCTGTCTTTTCAGCCATTGATTGGTCTCTGGAGGTGTTTAAGACCAGGCTGGACAAGGCACGGGGCAACCTGGTCTAGTGGGAGGTGTCCCTGCCTATGGCAGAGGGGTTGGAACTTGATGATCTTTAAGGTCCCTTCCAACCTAAACTATTCTGTGACTCTATGATCTGCATTTCAGTGTTGAGAATCCCATCAGGGCGAGGACTAGAGTCAAATAATACAGCTGTGGGCTCAAAGTTGACAATAAGACAGTTGACAGCAGAAAGATTTTCACTCTGGAGACCTATGCAATTAGTTTCATCTCAATGATAAAGCAGCTAAAGCAAGTCTAGTCAAACTCCTGGGTCTACAGGAGCTACCATGGTGAAAGATGAGTTAGCCCATCACCAGAACCCAGCTGATGCCAAAGTCTCTCCATCCTGCCCATTCCAAGGTTACCAAGCACATCTGGTCTCAGAGGCAGCACTCCAAGCAGGGGACATCAAATACATTGCTGAAAGGTATCAGAGGAACCCTGAAGATTTTATGTTTCTAAACTGTTACGTCTTCCTGAGCACAGCTTGACAGCTGACTGTTTTGTGGAGGAGGCCATGGAGTCCACCAAGGCATCCAAGACACAGCACAAAGCTTCTGTGACAAGGCACCTCCCACCCAGGCTCATGCTGGCACAGACAGCCAGGATAAGGTTTTCCACCTGGAGTCCCAATTCAGGTCTTCTCTGGACCCAGATCTGATCTATGCAAATGATGACAAGGAAAAATTCAATTCATTCCAGCATTGCACTGGAAATTACTCTACTTGGTCAACACCTGACCCAACAGAGAACTGTTGGGATGAATTTAGAGAGACAGACATCATGAAACCCTTGCAGGAAGGAGAATCAACAGGAACTCAGATACTGAAAGGCACAGGTTCACTAAATGCTAACCCAGACATGACGTCATTTGAGCCCACTGAAAAATCACTCCCATTTCTGTAGCTGGATCAAGTGCTTTTACCCCTGCAAATCCTCCAATAAAGCAGTTAGAAAAGTTCTTTGCTCTCGAACAGGCTGCCCAGAGAGGGTGTGGGGTCTCCTCTGGAGACATTCAAAACCTGCCTGGACACCCTCCTGTGTGACCTGGTCTGGGTGTTCCTGCTCCAACAGGGGGATTGGAATAGATGATCTCTTGAGGTCCTTTCCAATTCCTGATACTCTGATTCTGTGATGATCACAGATCTTCTCTTCTGCAGCAGCCAGCACAAATGCAGTTATTAAATAAAAGCTGTGAAGGTCAAGATATGGAGGTGAGTGACAGAGTCACACTCCTGCTGCTTTTGGAGACCAACAGGTTTGTTTCACTGTCCTGCTCAGGCCCAGGAGCCACTCACCTGCTTGGACAGGAGCTCCTTGCAGAGTCTGTACAGAGTGATGAACTTCCTGGCTAAGGCTCGGGCCTCAATAAATCCCTCAGCCACCAACATTATCTCACAGATCAGCTCAAAGTCAGGCACCACCATTGCACAAGGCCTAAAAAGGCAAGAAGAGATTGCAGAACAACAAATTTCTTTACTGAAGGTCTTATCTTCCAAACCTTCTCCACTAAGCTAGATCAACTTGCCCTTCCCATGGCACAGGACATGGCTCCACAGCCCAGGCTGTGCCTTCCCAGGATTATTGCACATGGCAGAAATAATTTGCAACCATTGGTGAATTCCTCAAGGAATGGAAGTCAAGCCTGGATGTTCCAACAGACAATTTCTGCCAGTCTTGTAACACAGGTCACCAAACCTGGAACTTACCTGAAGAGAGCTTTTAAATTCTCAGGTAGCTCAGTTCGCCCTGCATAGCCAGGGTTCATGGTGATGAAAATGCCTACAGAGGGAACCAAGTTAATGTCTTCTCCAAGAAAATTAAAGGATTTCTTCTTCTCCCTTATGGCATCCTGCACACTCTTCACCTAGGAAGCAAACAGCAGTACTGTAGTGGTATTTAGTTATGAAAAACACACAGAAAACTACCCCACCTTCCTTTACACTTGGCCCCATGATGACTTATCACTAGCTGATTTTGTTTTTTTTTCTGATTATGTAAAGCTTTATACAGTGGAGTAAATCTGTCTGGCAACATCAATCTCCCATCTCAACCAAACTCTGACAAAGCAGAAAAGAAAGCTGAAGAGACTGGGCAGACAAACTGCAAAGAATTTGCCCTGTTGCTCAGTAAGGTAATGATGGAGTTGGGCAAAGAAGAGCACCAGGGAGAAGGAAATATCTCCAAAACTTCGTCTTGAGTTTTGGCATCACCCATGGGACACTTCTCAGCACATCTCACAGTAAAACCACTGCCAACAATCCAATCATCTCTTTCATCTCCCCAGTCCAGCAAAGGCCAGATGCATGAGATGAAGCACAGGGTTTTCCAGGCACCCACAGCAGAGTCACCAGCCAAGAGTCCTATAAACTTGGACTCACCTCGGTTGCAAACCAATCACTTGATATTTCTTTAAAAGATTTTGGGACACTAGATGTTTAATTTCACAGAATCACTGAATGTGAGGGATTGGAAGGGACCTGGAGAGACCATCTAGTCCAAACCCCCTGTTGGAGCAGGAACACCCAGACCAGGTCACACAGGAGGGTGTCACCCAGGCAGAATGACTCCAGAGAAGGAGACCCCACACTCTCTCTGGGCAGACTGTGCCAATGTTCTGTCACCCTCACTGTGAAAAAGTCTTTTTTTATATTTCTGTGGAATATTCAAGCTGTGTTCCAGCTTGAATCCATTGCCTCTTGTCCTATCATTGGATGTCACTGAGAAGAACCTGGCTCCATCCAACTGACAGGTTGCTCAGTGCTATGTCCAGCCTGGCCTTAAACACCTCCAGAGAGAGGGAATCCACATCCTCTCTGGGCAACCTGTTCCAGTGTCTCACCAGCCTCACAGTAAAGAACTTCTTCCTTATATCTAGCCTGAATCTCCCCTCTTCCAATCCATATCCATTATTTCTAGTCCTTCCATCAGATATCCTATTAAAAAGTCCTACCCCAGCCTTTCTGTAGCCCCCTTCAGGTATTGAGAAGCTACTCTGAGGTCCTCCCTGAGCCTTCTCTTCACCAGGCTGAACAACCCCAACTCCTTCAGCCTGTCCTTGTAAGGGAGTTGCTCTAGGGATGTCTCCAGGGATGGGACCTCCATCTCCTCTCTGGGCCACCTGGGACAGTGTATCGCCACACTCATTGGGATGAATTTCTTCCTCATGTCTCTTCTTATCCTGCCCTGCTCTAGTTTCAAACCACTGCCCCATGTCGTGTGGCTCCAAGCCCTGGCAAACAGCCCCTCCCCAGCTTTCCTGTAGCACCTTCGGGCACTGGGAGGCTGCTGTGAGGTGTCCTTGTAGCCTTCTCTTCTCCAGCTTCAACAGCCCCAGCTCTCTCAGCCTGTTACCTCTCTGCTGTTTATCAGCAGCATGATGGAAAAGCTTTGGAGCTTGCTGCAGCATTGAGTGGGAATCATTCCTTGGCCATCTGAGGAGGTTTCTCTCAGGGATGGGTGTGGAATCATTTGAGCTGAAGGGCACCAGGCAGGAGGACCTTGGACCTGCATCACTGAGTCATATGAGGGTGCAGAGCCCTTTGATCATCTTTGTGGCCCTCCTCTGTGTTTTACATTTACACTCACTCATTCCCTCACTCACTCCCTACTCTCAATCCTCACCTCCCCAACTTCTCAAAGCTTGCTCACCTCCTCACAAATAGCTTCCAGCGGAGCAGAAACCTCCCTGCATTCCTCCCTTGAACCTCACTGTTGTTTGCCACCTTAAAGCTAAGCAATTAATCAAATTTTTCTCTGCAAGGAGCCGTATCGACATTAGCTGGAATGAGTGAGACAGCCAATTAGCCATCGCCATGGTTACACTCCTGGTGGCAGGCAGGAGAGCCATGATGGAATGACAGCCCTGCCACTTCCTTCACACACCACACTCCAGCCAGGAGCCAGGGAATCATTAGCAGTTGAGTCATATCTGGGCTTCTTTTGTTCAGCTTCTCTCTCTCTTTTTTTTTATTTTAAGATCCTCAAAGACTTTTTTCAATGACAACTTTTAACTAGAACCTGATGGAAGAGAAATAGAGAGGGAATGGCACAGAAACTCCTGTACCCACCTGGGGCTTTTCTGGGACATCACATAAGGTACTAATTAGGAGTGAGAGAGAGATGAGAAGGATTTGGAGTTTGCTGAGGGGCTCAGAATGACGACTTTGACCAAAACATTTACAGAAGTGAGAGAACTTGTGGGCTGTAGAGTTTTCTTTCTGCTATACCAAGCCCAAAAAGGGAGTCTAGGAAGAATTCAGCATCTCTGTCTGACAATGGGGTCCTAAAATGGCACTCAGTTGACACTTCATAAGAACCAGATAGATCAGCACTTCAATTTTCAGTGCTGAATTACCTAAAGACTTGAAACTTTCAGTTCTGGCCATCTCAGAGCTGTCTCAGTTTAGACAGTGCAGTTGAGCTCCCACCCACCCCTGGTAGGGGGATTTACCTGTTATTTCCAGAGGACACCAGTGAGATTCAGGAGAACATCCAGAGACAGTTCTCCTTCAAAGCAAGAGCCAGAAGCAGTTGCTCTCATCCTGCTGCTCTGTGGTTATACACAGGCTGCCCTAGATTCCAGTTCCTGCTGGAAGGGACCCACAACTGCAGCATTCCTCAACATGCCCCTCACCACTGGCCAGGCAGGGCACAGAGCATCCTTTCCTTGCAAAAAGTATTTCCAGGCTTCCTTATGGGTCAGTAAGAGGAAGGGAAGGAGAAGGCAAAGTGCTAGATTATACATAAGAACAAGAGAATGATGCTGTAGCAGAACAGGGAGGGCAGTTTCCTCTCCAGAGAAAGACTCACCCATAAATGCACTGAGCAATGAAAACTATGGATGAGAGGAGAAATCATTCTACAAGAACACCTATGCACAGCCAGGCACAGTTCAAATACCTCATCCCTAGCTTGAATCCCACACTGTGAGGGTATTATAGGCTGCACCACTTCCTTTTGGGAATACTCTCCAAAGCCATTTCACTGAGCTTTCCTTACAGAGATGACAGTTAAATCTTCAGCCATGGGAAAAGAGAAGGAAGAAGCTGGTACAGTCTTGGTGACATTAAGAAAATTAATCTTGAATGCATTCTTATTTGTCAATATGACACACAACCTGTGCCTGATGGGGGGCAATGAGGAACTCCCAGAAGTCCAGCAGGGTGAGGATGTACCCCAGACACCACCATTCTCCTTCAGGAAAATTATTTCCTGCATGGAAGGCTGAGTAGCCATGAGTCAAGGCAACTCTCCTCCTTAATGATCCACTGCAGTTAGCTCACAGTGTGTTAATCTTAGAATCATAGAATGGTTTGAGTTGGAAGGGACCTTAAAGAACATCTAGTTCCAACCTCCCTGTCATGAGCAGGGACACCGCCCACTAGACCAAGTTGCTCAGTGCCTCATCCAGCCTGGCCTTAAACCCTTTCAGGGATTGAGGGGGCATCCACAGCCTCTCTGGGCAACCTCTTCCAGTGTCTCACCACCCTCACATTAAAGAATTTCTTTCTTATATCCAGCCTGAATCTCCCCTCTCCTAATTTACATCCATTATTTCTAGTTCTCCCATCACATATCATATTAAGAAGTCCTACCCCAGCCTTTCTGTAGCCCCCTCCAGGTATTGAGAAGCTACTCTGAGGTCCCCCCTGAGCCTTTTCTTCTCCAGGCTGAACAACCCCAACTTCTTCACCCTGTCCTCAGAAGGAAGGTGCTCCAGCCCTCTCATCATTTTCACGGTGAGGTACAGAGCTGCAGTGGGATAAAATACCTTGACACAAACATTGCAACCAGGGAAAGAAAAGAAGTGACAAAAGTGTTTGGAACACATCTCTGCTACATTTTGTCACTGCTGTAATATTCATGTGATTAATCTTGGGATATAATCCCTCGCCTGCCTACGCAGAGAAGTGAAACCAGCAGCACAGCTCTCTGTATTTACCCTGGCTCCAAGAGCTGCAGCACGGTTCTGTCTTGTTTATATTTATTTATGAGCATTTCTCCACTTACCTGCACAGCCACCACAGAAAGGACCTCAACTGAGATCCTGTTAAATTCATCAAAACAGCCCCAGGCTCCCGTCTGAGAAAGGCCTTTGTAAATATTCCCACAAGACTGGAAGGAAAAAAAAGAAACAAAAAAAAAAAGAAATTACAAGAGTAAAATCACAAATAGAATCAACAGCAGCAAAAATGGATTTTACTTCCCAGCCTGTTTATTTATAGCAATTTACAGTCTATTGTGGGTATTTAGAAAACTGGATAGAAACAGCAGGCACAACTCAATTATAATATTTATAGCTCTGCACAGTTTGCCACTTGATTTCCTAATTGCACTTTCTTGAGATATCTCTGCACCAGTTTCATTTAAAGGTCACCTGCAATGACTTGATGACAGCCCCACATCCTGGGAGAGCCCATAATCACAACAAAATATGATGTGAGGCTTCCAAAAGCCGTGCCAGGGAGCAAGACTCAGCCTGATAGGTCTGTTCTGCAGCAGCTGGAGGTTCAGCATCTTTTGGCCTTATTTTACAAGAGGATCCTGGGAAAAGCAGGACAGGTTCTTCCCAGGCCAGGGCCTGGAAGACTGTGACCATGCCAAGGGCTGAAGTATCAGCACATCCTCAGGTCAAAGTTTTTAACTGTTTCTTATGGAATCTAACATGGGAAAGGGAAAGAAAAAGAGGAAAAGGGAAAAGGAAAAAGGAGGAAAGGGGAAAGGGGGAATGTGAGAGGGGAAAGGCAAAAGGGAGAAAAGGGGAAAGGGGAAAAAGGG